>PVJH01009671.1:0-77754 GCA_004026705.1 Nesogale talazaci | reverse complement strand
TTTAGAAATGAAGGCCAGTGGGGTCTACACACGGGCTGGCCAGCAGTCCCGTTCCTGAGCTGACGGGAGGGAGGAGACCCATCTAGAACCTCTCTCCTCCGTCCCCAACAGCTGCTACTCGGAGAAACCAGCCCAACCATGACGTTACATGACCACTTCCGCACAACACCCACCGCCGGCCCAGAGTGCACTGCATGCCAGCCAGGCCTTGGGTCCCCTTCACCCACCAGAACCTCAGGACCATCGAATGGCCACCCAGAGTGCAAAGGGTTCACTCGGAAGTCTCGTCCCAGAGGACCCTGCTAGACATAGAGCCCCAGGGTCGGGGGGCGGCAACAATATGGCAGAAAAAGCAACTACCCACTCAATCATTGCTTTCTTCGGCACCAGTAGGTCCTCTCATGAGAGTTCTCTTTCAGAGATCAATCCAACCTGATCCCAGGAAAAAGAAATCCGACCCCATCAGCGCCCAACACAGTGCGACGACAAGTGCTTTCCGCACAAGCCGCACCCCCACCCCGCCCCCGCCCCCTGGGCGCCTGGGGGCCCGGCTCACCCAGGAGAAGCTGCCCACGTAGACGGCTGCGCGTCGGCTCCGCAGGCCACTGTACGTGTAGAGAATCGCGGGGGTCTTGCTGTTGGGCTTGGGGGAGGGCTCCTGGCGCACGGGGGGCGGCGGCTCAGCGCTGCTGCTTCTGTCGTCTGAGGGCTGGGACGTGGCTGTCAGCACATCATCGTACAGGTCAATCTGATCCGTGTTGTTGAACTCCGGGTCCTAAGAGAAGACCAGTTGGCACAGATGGGTCGGCAAACCTTTCGTTTCGTTAGCCCGTTAGCCCAGAGACGGCGCATGTCAGGGCTTTGTAAAAACAAGGCATCCTCATGCCACAGAGCCTGAAGTTTGCCCCACTGCAGACAAAGGAGGTTGAAAACACCACCACCATCACCACCTCCCATCAAGAGACATGCACCGCTTCACTGCATCAGTGACTTACACTGGGATGTTTGGGGCAAGAATCAAAAGGTACGTATTGTGGAGAGGCACAAGGCTTTCGCTTAGAACAGCGGTTCTCCACCTGTGGGTCGCGACCCCTTCGGGGGTTGAACAACCCTTTCGCAGGGGTCACCTAAGACCATCAGAAAACACATATTCCCATTGGTCTTAGGAACCAAGACACCGCTTGTCTATCCTTCTCCTGGCAGGTCTGCCCACATGCAGACAGACCCACATACCCATGTGACAGCATGCTTCAAGACATTTCATTAATTTGTCATTAGAAATATATATATTTTTAAAGAAGCAAGTAGTTCACAACACACAATTACACATTGTTTTTGTGATTGATCACTCTGCTTTTATGATGTTCAATTTGTAACCATGAAAATAAATCCTGCAGACTGAAAAAGAGAAAGAAAGCAAACAGATCCTGCATATCAGATATCTACACGACGATTCATTACAGTAGCAAAATAGCAGTGATGAAGTAGCAATGAAAATATGTTTAGGGTTGGGGGGGTCACCACACAACATGAGGGAGCTTCAGAACCCCTCCCCTAGAGATCACATCCGAAATCCAGTCTCCAAGTTTACCAGCTCCAAATTTGAGCGATCACAATTCCACCTCTCACCACTGTAATCATCTTCAAGAAAACATTTTAAAAAACAAAACATAAAAAGAGGGAGCATGTGTGGGGATTTCCCCTTTTTTAGTTCTCAAAGGACCACCCGCACAGGGCTTCCCGGGGGCCTGGTCCTGTCGGGGAGCAGCTGCAGCGCTACCCAATGACAGACACATAACGACCCGGTTCTTCAAAGTACGAGGCGGGTGCTGAGCCCCGGTGGCATAAGTGGTTGAGTGCAGGACTGTGGCCCGCGGGCTTGGCGGTTCAAATCCAGCCGCAGCTCTTAGGAACAGTGCTGGGTAGCTCCCACGACCACCAGAGGACAGTGATGCCCACCCCCCACCCCCCAAAAAAAGAAAGTACGAGGGTCAGAAAACCGGGTACCTCCCAAGCAACCTGTTATGTCCCGGAGAGCGCAGAGTCTGGAAACTGCAGGCTGACTTGAGATTAATCTCCCCAAACCCCTAAAACCTGATGTCCCACCCCCAGGACAGGACCTGGCAGTGCCTCCCCAAAGCAGTTCAACTGCTCTCAGAGAACAGTGGTGTCAGAAAGACGGGGTCCCACAGCTCATCCACCTCACTGGGAGGGGGAGGGGCCACCAAGCCAGGCGGCACTGAGTCCCCTGCCCGCTCCAGCAGCCGGTTCCCAGCTCCCCACGACTGCTTCCGATTTGCGCCGAGAGACTTGCCACCAGGACTCACGCTCACTCCTTTGAGATCGTCAAAGAGATTGCACGAGAGGGCTCAAAATCGGTCCTGATGGCTGAGCCCCGGTGGCGTAGTGGTTGATTGTGGGACTGCGGCCCACGGACTTGGCAGTTCAAATCCAGCAGCAGCTCTCCAGGAGCAAAGCTGGGTAGCTCCCACAATCACCAGAGGGCAGTGATGCCAAAAAAAAAAAAAATCGGTCCTGAGGATAACACAGTTTCCCTCCAAGCACTTCAGATGACGGGCAGTGCACCGACCACGAGCAGGAAAGCTTCCTACACCTGCGCCCACCCTTCCAGTCGCAGGCTAGCAATTCCACGAGCTATGCAGACTCTAGAATAAAGTCCACACGGACGGGGCCTGGCTACAGCTCTAGAGACAGTGGTGGCCTCTCCAATGCCCAAATCCCTACAGGACGCTCCCATACCTATCCAGCTTTCCTTTCATTGCAGTTTTTGAAATTGAACTTAACAATGCACCGTCTTGGGGAGTGGGTGCCGGCAAGCTGAGGCTCCTCCTCCACCTGGGCCGGAGGCAGAGCTGTAGCACAGACACGAGTATTAGACACTAGTACGCAGGCACGGGAAGCTCAGACATCCAACCAAGAGGAAGTCAACCTATTTTGGGTCCCAAAATAGACAACATGGCACAATAGGTTAAGCACTGTCAGTGAAGGCCTCTGCAGCACAGAGCTGGCAGGTGGGCAAGGTCTCAAAGGGCATTTGGATTTAAATCTCAGAAGGGCCACAAAGTCACTTCCCTTGCTCAGCTGTTAAAATGGGAAACAGCAAAGGGCCAGACCCAGTGATTTATTCAATGGTGAGTTAGGTTCAATACACCTTGTTAGATCAACGTAGCGTGTTTCACTGAATGACCATGAAGGCTATTCCAGGAAGGTGAAACAAGCAGCTGCTCCAAGCTGAGAGCCCACCAGCAAGAAGCTCCAAAAGACCAGTGGAACAGTTCCTTGCTACCTACGAAGACAAGGGAACGTACGTGACTTTTTTTTTTTTTTTCATGTTTTATTTATCTTTTTATTTTAGCCTCATTCTTCAACTCCAGTAAGACACGACCCGTACGTGACTTTTGAGCTTGAAGATCTTCCTCACCGATCGCTCAAGGCTCACCGCCGCCTCCCCTAAAATCACCTTCTTCTTGGTAACTGACCCAGCAAGGAGCCTAAGAGTTCCCTGTGTCCAAGAGTGCCATGTAAACTCACTGTCCACCTTGCTTCCTTCTGTCCAAGGAGCCCTGGTGGTGTACTGGCTTCTGCACTGGGTGAAGCGCAGGGCCTGCAGTTTAACGTCACCAGCCGCTGCACGGGCGGAAGAGGAGGCTTTCTGCTCCTGTAGAGTCCCTGCCTGCCCTACAGGGGCGCTGCGTGGGAGCAGACGTCAGGGCAGTGAGTGCTAAGACGGTCCCTTCCCTGCAACGTAGGCTCAACGACAGCCCTTGGCCCTCCCCTCACCCCCTCTCTCCTCACTGCACCTGATGCTCTGCACAGTGGGCCACTGTCCTCACCTCCCAGGCAGAGGCCTGAGGACAGGGAGCCACGTCCAGTCCTTTTGTCTCATAGACCTGGCCCAGGCGGCCCAACAGAGGGGCCTGGGGAACAGGCAGGGGGCTGGGCGTACACTTGGTAGACCGGCAGCTCTAAGCCATCCAGAGTTGTTCCCCTCCGCCTGGGGGCACCAGGGGGTCCAGGACCCAAGCTGGAGACTTGGTCAGAGAGGCAAACTGACTTCAAGACAGGCTTCTGCTGTACCCATGGTCGGAGACTGGGAGACGGCACCCACGACCTCCACCTGCAGTCCCTTATGCAGTCCCTTCGCTCTTTCCCAAGGAGCTAAGTAAGTGCATCGGGGAAGGGGGGGGCAAGGGGGGGGTTGTACATGTGTACAGATCAGCTTGGTGAATCCGTACCATTCTAAACACTCTCCAGCCCACTCAACCTGGCGGCCTTTGGTCCCTATCTGTTTTCAATGAGTCTAGCCAGACAGCACGTATCCAGTTAGCTTAACTGTTTTCCATTCACAAGAACACCAGCTTTGCTTATAGTGGGCTCTTCTGTAAGGAACAGAGTACCCCTTGCGGCCCCCTCCCCCCACCCAGCTTCCCCAAGGCACGGAGCAGTCCCAAATCTGTCTTCAATGGCCCATATCCTGCCTGCCTAGAGAAACACCCACTGTGAGCTAATCACTTGGCCACTCAGTCCCATAAAGGGCCTTTTCAACCGGAGAAGAAATAATTTCAGTAGCTTCCACCCTGATAGCCAAAACCCCAAACCATTGCCATGGGAAGCAATTCTGACCCCAAACCACCCTCCATCGTTTCTGAGGCTGTAAATCTCTACGGGAGCAGACAGCCTCATCTTTCTCCCTCAACCCACCTGGTGGGCTTGAACTGCCAACCTTTGTGCCACAGAGCAGTGACCATAGCCCATAGGTCACACCAATAACAAAACAGCATCTTCCACAGATCTGGCCAGACCTGTGGTGGCTTTCCCAGGGGACCCGTCCTCTCCCCACAGATTCTGACAGTTTTTCTAACAGAAGAACCCCAGGGAGCCTTCTTTTCCTCTTGGTAACACCCAGCCACCCAGCCGGATTCCAAGGGGCCTAAAACACTAGGGAAAGAGAGGGGCCAGCATTACGCTAACGTATGAAATCATTCTCTTCTACTCAAAACTCTTTTTTTTTTAAATGAACCACCAGTGGCCCCCCCCCCCCACCCCATGTAAGATAATGAGTAGCCGCATGGAGATGATGTCACAAAGCACCAGCAGAGACAGGGGATGCTATTATCCAAAGCCCAACTGGAGAAGGTGTCCCGTGGCAGCCCAAGCACTGAGCCGTGAAGCACAAGGTCAGCATTTCAAACCCACCCATGGCTCGGTGGGAGACGGCCCAGGTTGCCTCCTCCTATAAGGAGTCTTCCAGACTCAGAGGGGCAGCTCGACTCTGCCGGCGGGTGGGGCACGAGGTGGACCGGCCTCCTGAACTACAGGCAACAATGGCAGGCACACAACGTGAGAGGAAAACGTCTCGAACTCGACACACAGACAGAGGTGGAATGGCCAAACTTTTACAAAATTTTACGGTCAATATTTTGTTACACCCTTTTTTACAATAAAAAGAAGAGAATGGTTAGAGCTCTGTGGTAACAAGAGGCCATTACTTACATCTCGTGCACTCTGGGTGTGCTTAAAATCTTGTTAAAATATCAAAAATAAGTAAAAAAAAAAATTGAACATACTAAGTGAAACAAGGACCGTACCAATGCCTGCTGCTGCACATCAATCAGAACCAGGGCCACCCAGGACACGTGCCTCCTCAAACACCTTCTTTTATCTTCGCCCCGGGTCCTTCTAGGCACTCCCTGGGAGAGCCCAGCCTGGTGGGATGGCCCTCAAAACCACACAGGAGGTTCAAACAGAATGCTGTGAAGCATTCCTGAGCTGTGACCTCTAGTTGGGAGAACGGATCTGAAGCCAAGACCACGCTTTCAAGGGGGAGAAAATCTTTGTATAACGCTCTTTGATTCAGAAACACTGAGAAGCTCACAGAGTCTTGTGAGTGACTCTGGGTTTTAAATCAATCTGTCCGACCCCCCTTTCCCCTTGAAACAATAAGGTTCGCCAGTAAAATGTATGACACCAACAAAGCCATTGACTTCTCAAGACCAGAGTCGACCTGTTTCTAACTCCACCTACTGCCACTGAGTGGATACCCACTTATACTGACCCTACAGGACACGGAAGAAAACAGCACCCTGCGATTGCCGAGGCTGTAAATGTTTACAGGAGGAGCCGGCCAGCTTCATCCTTCTTTGGGGGCGGCTGGTGGATCAGAACCTCAAACCTGTGTGGTTAGCAGTCCAACTCATAATCCATCAGACCAGCAGGGCTCCTAAGCTTACAGGGAAATATGAAACAATGAAACAGAGACAATGAAATGTCAGAATAACCGTTTTCTACAGCGCCTTTACCTCACTGAAAAGGGGGGGGGGGGCTTGCATTTTTCTCCAGCTGCAGTTCAGAAAAAACCCCACCCAGGAATGGGTATCAGCAGTGTCCCCAGACCCCTCAGGGCCACCACAACAAACACTAACTTAGAGTTTTAAGAATGGTCTGCCTCGGAGAAGACTCGTATGCAACTTTGACTTTCCCCAGGGAGCGAGTTCCACAGGTTGAATCATCATTCAATTAAGCCTGATTTTTATTTGCTCTTAAATCCAACGACGCCTTTAGAATGAAGCCTAGAGGCTCGGGTTAATAGAGCGCAGAATCTTCCGCCCTGGATGCAGAAGGTCCCGGCAGGGGAGGAAACTTTCAGGCTGGGGAAATCAAGGAAAGTGTCAAGCTGACAGGGCTTCTCCCAGTTCCGACAGGAGAAGCTTCCCTCTGCCCCAGCTCTCTGGGAATTCCCGTCAAAGAACCTGCCCTGGCCAACTCACTGTCTTTCTGAAAAGCAATGTAAACCCAGGGCCTGGGGCCATCTTCCGGAAACACCACTGATCAAGAACGGTCTCCACGTCTGCCTAACCTCAGTTTTGCCAGCCCTGATTTAGCTGTCCTGCCTGTAACGGTCTGATGGGTAACTTTAGTGCAAACCCCACTGCGGTGTATAGAGGGCAACCCTTTAGCGGATTGCCTGGGATGTGCCCTGTTCTGGTTTCATCAAACTTCGGGAGCGGTTTCCTGGGGTGGCCGGCAAGCGCTCATCTCCAGACTCGGGTGCTCCCCGCGCCCCCCGCGTGCCGGGCGTGCTCCCGGCCGAGCCGGGGCTTGGCGGCACGGCAAGCGGAGCTGTCCACTCACCTGGTTGAACTCCTCGTCCGCGTATATGTCAATCAAGTCCACCCCTTCTGACATGGCTCCGGAAGGAGGGTCTCACGCCGGGAGGAGGGAGCGAAAAGAAGCCGCTGCGACAGCCACAAAATGGCACACGTTAGGGGCCTCGAGGGTCCAGTGCTGGGAGGCGGGCAGCAAGTGGCCATCCTCCCGGCGGCCCGAGCCGCCCCCCTGGGCCTGGGCCCCGGCCTCGCGCCGCCCCCCTCCCCCCCGCCCCCCGGGGCTCGCGGAGACCAGCTGCCCATCAGCCTCGGGCCCGACCCGGGAAGCCGCTCGGGACCCGCGGGCGCCGCCAGGCCCGGCTCCCCGGAGGTCCTGGGACGGTGCCGCCGAGGACGGTCCCCCCCGGTCCGCCGGCCCGGCCCAGGCCCCCGAGGCGGCCCGGCCCGAGCTCCGGCGAGCCCGGCCCGCCGCCCGGCTCCCCCCCACCGCGGGCCCTCCCCGCCGCCGGCTGGGCCCGCTTACTCCCGCCCACCGCGCCCGCCGCCCGCGGCCTCCGCCCGCAGGCCCCGCCGCCCCGCCGCCCGCGGCCGCCCCGGCCCAACGGACCCCCGGCCCGCCTGGGCGTCGTCCCGCCCCTCCTCCCGGCCCGGCGGGCCCGGGCCGCGCGCCCCCGTTACCGAGAATATGGCGGCGGCGGCGGCGGCGGCGAGTCCGGACTAGGCCCGAAGCGCGCGAACCGCTCTCGGCCTCAGACCCCGCCCCCCTGCCCCGTGCTGGCGTCACACGTACGGTCACTTCCGCCCCACGCAGGCGCCGCTTCCGGCTTCCGGACGGCGACGGAAACCGGAGCTTCGGTCGCCCCAGGGGTGCCCGGAAGTGACCTGATTCGGGCTTCCGGTTAGCCGTCGGCCGAAAATGGCACTGATGGCCGCGGTACCGGCGCTGGCGAGGGTGAGAGGCGCGGAGGCCTGGGGTTCGGGGCCGTCACGGCGACGGCAGGGAGGGCCCGCCAGCCGGGACGAGGGCGGACCGAAGGGAGGTCCATCCCACGACGCGGAATCCCGCTGGTTTGCTGCCCTTTCCGCCCCGAATGTCATGGACAGGTCCCCGTGCGACACCCAGTTAGTTCAGTTGTCAGTTTCCCCCCAAGCCGAGTTGCCCGATCTCCCCTGGGCGCCCCTCCGGGGTCCCGCGGTCTCTTTGAACCCTTGTGAGGATTTCACGGAGAGTCAGGGACCAAGCTATCGCTGGGTCTTTAAGTCCTCAGGGGTTAATAGCGGCAGGTGAGTCTAATACGAACCAGAAAATCCCTTGTGGACCGCTGGCTTCCGACCCTGAGCAACCCCATGAGACACAGTAGCGCCGCCCCCCTGGGGTGCTGGAAACTAAATTCTTATGGAAACAGCCCCGTCATTTATCCAAATGAAGAGTGCCTGGGGGGTTCCAACCCCTGCTTGACTACGGCGCCACCAGCCCGCCCAGGATCGTTGGCAGCAGGTTTGGCTTGGAATGTGCTTTGCACCTCGTAATGCCCAGTGACTGCCGGTGAGGGAATCCAAGTTGTTCTGCATCTATCTCCCATTTGCCCCTTTCAGGCACTCGCCCTGCCAGCACGCAGCCTCACCTGGCCTTTGCTCGGCACCACCACATCCCGGCGCTTTTACCGAGGTGACAGCCCGACAGATTCCCAGAAGGACCTGATTGAAATCCCGCTGCCTCCGTGGCAGGAGCGGACCGATGAATCCCTAGACACCAAAAGAGCCCGCCTGCTGTATGAGAGCAGAAAGAGGGGGATGTTGGAGAACTGCATCCTCCTTAGGTAAGAGCCCCAAGAGAGACACCCCCCCACACACTCATCTCCCCTGGTTCCCGGCCAGCCGTTCAGCCCTCTTCTCTCTCACCCTTGTTGGTAGCCTGTTCGCTAAGGAGCATCTGCACCGCATGACCGAGAAGCAGTTGAACCTCTATGATCGCCTGATTAACGAGCCCAGTAACGACTGGGATATTTACTACTGGGCCACAGGTATGTGAACCGCATCGCAGAACGTGAAACCAGAATGACTTGGGTCCTTTGAGACGCTGGGATTGTATCCAAGGCCGGTTAAAAACTTTATTCACTGGTAGACACGCAACCCAAACGTTCTATACCATTTCTCAAAGTGCAGAGTTCATTTTAGCCACGATGGCTATTTCGATCAAGACTCTAGCTGAGGCTGAAAGGGATTTTAGCCGCGTGTTATGGACGCTCCTGGCGGGAACGGCCAGGCTAAGGAAACCAGAAGGGAGTGTGCTTGAACCAAATAGCTCTGTGTGTGCATAGCAAGAACCGCACAGCATTCCTCCTCTGGCCACTGCTTTCGGAAGAACGGATCCCAGCCATGTAGTGAAAATGAAAATTCAAAACAAACTCTCCACCATTGAGTCGATTCCGACTCATAGTGAACCGACGGGGCAGGGGAGAACTGAGGCTGTAAATCTTTAGAGGACAGAAAGCTGCATGCTTCTCCCATGGAGCCACTGATGGGCTCAAACCACCAACCTTGCAGTCAACAGCCCAGCTTATAACCCACTATGCCTCCAGGGCTCCTAAGGGAGAACAAAAGAGCCCCAGTTTCCCAAGTGCTAAGAGGAAAGGACTGTCCCTTCCACCTGTCCCCAGTGTCTGTGTGGAAGGTCCCAGCACTGCTCTTCGGCACTTTCTAGAAGAGAGCGGGGCCTGTTTGTCCAGCACCAGAAGGCAGATATCTTAGTTAACTGGACACTTAGGCTGCTAACCAACCCACCGGTTCCTCTGCAGGAGAAAGGTGACATTCCTAGCCTTGGGGATCCTCTGCAGAGACCCTATGAATTTGTATCAGCTTGCTGGTTGTGGGTTTGGTTTTGATTGGGTCAGCAATGGGCTGGCTCAGAGGACTCGCAGACCTGTGGGTGGAGTGAAGGGGCCATCATCGTTGTTGATGTCAGATGGATGGGTCTTGGCTGAAAGCCGAGACCACCAGAGCCAATAAGACACAAGTAAATGCCATCCGACGTCAGCAGTGAAGTCCCTCTGTGCCATGCCCTCTTCTGAATCTGCCTCAGAATCGTTCATCGTGACCCTTTATTCTGCGAATGCCTGGGAACCTGTGCTGCTAGTGCTCCTTTTTGGCCCCCTGCAGTTAACGGACTGTGTCGTGTCTTAGAGCAGTGTCACGTCTGCAGAAAAGTGCAGCGTTTCCCACAAGCCCTCTCTCTCTCTCTCGTACCCAGGTCCCTCTTCATTTAGTATCTGGTGATGGTGTGATAGTTTGTTTCCATTGCTGAGAGTATTGACACACTAACATGTCCGTTTGCTAGAGACCCCTGGAGTGTTGTACAGCCCACAGAAAGACAGGGTTTAACACATTTGCAGTGTCATGTGTAAAGATCCCCAGTTGCCTAAAGGCGACTTCCCCAAAAGCCACCATCTCGAGCCCACCCAGTAACTCTGGGACAGAGGGACCTGGTCCCTACAGATGCCAGCCCGGCAAACCCGTTGACGCAGTGCCACCGTTCCATGGGAATCACTCGGGTGGGAAATGGACAGGAGGGCACCTGACCAGGAGAAGTCGTCTGCCCACGTAGTGACAGGATTTTGTCTGACACAGTATTAGGCAGCATCCCCTCACTGCCCTCAAAACCCACTGGGCCCCACCCGTGCCCCTCCCCTTGCTTGCCCCACCCACCTGCCGGCCCCCTGCCTCCACTGGGCCCACTGCCTGGAGTTCTCCCGCCGCTTGTGATTCCAGCAACGGCTTTCTGTCTTCAGGTTGGCTGGTTTCTGCTCACTTCCCCCTTCCTTTCCTTCTTCAGCTTCTCAGTCTAACCTTCCCAGGATGTCCTGTGGAGGCTTAGCGCACTGGTTTGTGGGAGGCCCTCTTTGGGCAGCAGAGGGTGAGACTGCTCTGTGGTGCCTGTCACTTACATGACAAGTGGTGCTGTGGTGGGTTTCCCTCCGCA
The DNA here is from genome assembly GCA_004026705.1 of Nesogale talazaci. Taxonomy (NCBI): domain Eukaryota; kingdom Metazoa; phylum Chordata; class Mammalia; order Afrosoricida; family Tenrecidae; genus Nesogale; species Nesogale talazaci. The sequence continues at coordinate 66,648 of PVJH01009671.1, read as the reverse complement.
CCTCCTCCCCCCCCCCCCCCCCCCCAGAGGAAGTGTGCCGTTTCCCTGGTGTCTTCTTCGGGGGTGACCCAGACGCATAGGAGCGAGTTAACGAATTGTCCACTCATTGGGGATTTTCCAGATACTGCCCTGTTCGTGGGCTTCTCCTTCTATTTCCTTGTGACCGATGGTTGCGTAATATTTCAGTTGAAAAGAAAAAAGTGTCAGAAGTTGGTTTTCAACCCGAAATGTGGGCTCTCTTGTTAAATCCGGTGTGCTCGTCCTCTGCCGCCAAATGTGCGTCTCTAATTCCTGGCTGCCTCCCTTCAGGCCACGTTGTCCAGGGATGTGCCGGGGCCCTTCATCTTCCTGCCCCGTGGTCGTGCAGGACCCTTTTCCCCAGCCCAGGGAGCCACAGGGCAAGGTTGCATCCTTTGCCCCTGGCCTTCTGCCCTCCTTAGAGTCACTTGAAATCAGGGAAACCGACAAACACGGATGGTTTCAGACGGCCCCTGATTGAGGACTGTTTTCTGGAAAGCCTATTGCTTCTGCCCAGAGAACCTCCTTTTTCTCATGGCGGCTGGTCTTTGTGAAAGTCTCCTGACCTCTGTCTTCTGTGTGTTGTCAGATCATCCCCTGCGTGTCTGCCCACCCAAATTTCTAGGCCTCTCTCTGCCTCCCCCACCCCACCCCCTAGCCCCCACTCTATCTCTGTGGGAGAGTCCGACTGCTTGTCTCTCACTGATGGCTCTTCTGGGTGCAGGTGGGGAGAGTGTTGTTTCTCTGGGCCAACTCCGACCTGAGCAGGCCCTGTGACCCCTCTCCCAGCGGCCCGCGTGACAGCATATATTGCTGCCCCATCTCGATTTCTAGGTTGTGGTCTATGTGGGAAATAGATCGTCACGTCTTTCTCCCAGAGCTACCAAGTAGGTTCGAACTGCCAACCTTCCTTTAGCAGTCAGGAGTGCTTAACCTGTCTCCCCCAGGACACTTTCCCCAAGGGGTGGGGGGCCTCTAATGGTCTAGGCTTAGGATGGGTTCCTGGCCTCCCATGGAGGGAGAGGGTTTTCTCCAGCTCTCTTATCGGGGTACTCCCGTCTCTGGGCGGGAGAAGGGTCTAGGCTGGACTTTCTGCTGCTCCCTCCAGCCTCTGCTCTGAGCAGGCAGTGTGCTGTGTGAAGGGGAGCCCCCACCTGGCACCAGCTGTTCACCGAGTCTCCACCAGGAGTGCAGGGCCCATCACCCTTCCTGACCCTGTGTGTTAGGGCTTCTAGGCTTTTCCCGGGCCCTCTCTGCCAGCTGGCTACCGTCCTGATGCCATCGGCCCCGTTGCTTGGCTTTCCTCTGGAGAGCAAGTGCATGGCCCTCTGTCCCCAGGAGAGGCCTATACACAAAGAAGAACCTTTAGTCTCCAGGGTGTGTGTGTGTGTGTGTCCCTCCTCCAATAACATGTATAGTGCATTTGTCCTGTTAAGTGGGTGGCTACACAGCACGTCCACTAAGCTTTGCCAACGGAACTCTGATGGGGACCTGCTGCCACTTCACCACGGGTTACCGAGATTGGAGGGTGCAGATGAGAAAGAAAGAGAACACAGAGATGGGATCAGGAGAGCAACACTGTTCACTCCTCTGAGCTGCCCTGTGCCCTGAGTTTATTTTAACCCAAGCTTTCATTTTCTCCAGACAACGGGAGTTCAGTTAATGAATAGACATTATGTGCATTACATAATATGAATAAACACATTTCTCACATCCTAATCACACTGTAAGGATGTATGGAGTGTTGATGGCTCTGCTACTTGTCACACTGTGAGACTATATGGACTGTTGATGGCTCTGCTTATAAAAGGCAATTCATGGCTGTGGTCACCGGCAATTCCTCTTATCAGCAGAATCTCCAAGCCAGATAAACAGGAACTCCACTTTATGGAATAGGGCAGCTGAAGCATCTCTAATAGGAGTCTTTGCTGGGAATTTGAGTGGACTTTTTTTTTTTTTTTTTTTGGCTTTTTCATAACTCCCTGTCATTGGTGTTCGGGTTCTCTGGGGAAACAAAACCAGAAAACAAAGCGCTTGTGGTGTAAGTTCAACCCACTTCCAGGGGACAGTTAATATACTGGAAGTCCTTCCACTCACAGGGGCCGCTGGATCCAGGGTTAAGGAAGCTTCCAGAGAGCAGTGCAGGCAGTGTGGCCACCGGCAGCAAACAGCGGGCCGGGCCCGCAACAGTCAGCCAGACGACAGGATCTGAGAGTCCCGAGCTCAGGCGATGTCTGCGCCAGCAGTGTGGTGAAGCAGGTCTCACAGGAACCTCACGCTCTGGCGACACGAACCACAGGTTGGGTGGCCCACAGGAGGTGTAGTTCCCAAGTGGAAGCGGAGAACTCGCTAAGGCAGCCGCAAGCTGGACTGACTGATCGCCAGAGAAGGGGCGCTCGCCGAGCCATTTATCTCTTGGCCCTCCAATCAAATACAGCCTTATTAATCTCACATGTTCTTTTTGGCCAATTGGCATAATAAATCTACCTATCACCCTCCCCCACACACACACACACACACACCCACCTTCACCAGTCTCCATGTATTCAGCTCCGTGACTGTGGTGGAGACGGTCACTGTCTGTCCCTGTCAGCCTCCCTGTGAGTGTGGCACTGGGGCGGCCCAGCCCTGCCTCCGGGTCCACCAGGGGGAGGAGACTCACCCCAAGGCCGTTCCCATGAGGTTGGAGGCCGGGCATGCTCTACTGCCACCCCCCCCCCCCCCAACCGCTTCCTCCACTTGCACATGGAACTCCCAGATGATGGCGTTCACTCGGCAAGTTCACAGGCTGGAAATCAGCATCCATCGGGAAGGCTCAGGCCGCTCTACTGTGCCCACCGGCACGTCCAGGGTCTTCGTCTCAGCCCCATGGCTCTGTGCCTCTGCCCTGCTGATGAAACACAACTCCACCAGGAAACCCTGGCCTGAGGGCACCTGGCTGTATGTTGGCAAACCAAGCTTCCCTGATGAGGCGCCCAGGGGCACCCCGCCTCACCACTGGCCTCCTGCCCGCGGGCACCCAGCATTCTCCCTTTGTGGCCTGGGAGGCTTACTGCTCCGTCTCATCCCTGACTCCGCTGCCTTCCCTGTCCCTGGGGTCACGGGCCTGTGTCCAGGGTCAAGCAGGCTCAGTGCAGGAATCTCAGGGTCCCAGGACACGCTCCAGTCCTGGGCCTCTTTTCCTCTGCTGCTGCTGCTGTGAAGATTTGTTTTCACACCTGGGGGGGCAGCAGAATTGGCCCATCCCCATGTTACAGCGCCACATACCCTATTCCTAAGGCCCCTTACATACATTATTAGCAAGCTCCCTGGTTCACACAGTGGGCCACACACTCCTCTTTGCATAGTCCTTCCCAGTCCCTTGGGTGGGTGGGAAAAGGGCCATATCCATGACTCGCCACCCTTCCTGGTGGTTCAGAAGAGGTCGCTGCCCACACAAGAGGTCTCTCCTAATGCAGTGAGACTCCCATGTAGAAACAACTTCAGGAGATAGTCTTTGGGGCGTATGGTTTAAAAATTACCTTCCACATAGAAGTTTGGAGAATCCATCCATCCTCGATGACTCCGGAAAACCATGTGAGTTCCATGGGATTTTGAAACTGTGCCCAAAAGCCCTCCCATCCCCTTTGATAAGACTTCATCTACTTGTGTGAAATCTTTGACCAAAATGTGCTCTTAAAGCGGCCGACTCTGCCCAGTTCTGGTCTCTGGCCCAGGAGGCCATGTTTGGTGAAGACAGTTAGCCACACAGTCCACGTCTGACTCTTTCCTCTGCACTTTGGGTGAGCACAGACCACATTGCGCCTGGTGGATGCTGAACAAGCATCTCGAACCCCCAGGCCCTCACCAGCAAACCCAGAGGGAGCAGGAATGCTGGCCAGCACTTTCGGGTAGCTCCCCGGAACACTGGGGTCTAGGTGGGGTGTGACGGTTCGGGTAGGCTGGCTGGGGAGGACCTGGGGCTCTCAGCCCACCCCGGCCACTGACGCCTGCCCGCCCTTCTCTCACAGAAGCAAAACCAGCCCCAGAGATATTCGAGAACGAAGTCCTGGAGCTGCTGCGAGACTTCGCCAAAAACAAGAACAGAGAACAGCGCCTGCGCGCCCCCGACCTCGAGTACCTCTTTGAGAAGCCGCTCTGAGCTGCGCCTGGTGCTTGCCCCTCCCTGGTCCGGTCCGCTGGCATCTCTGGCTCCGACTTCCTGCTGCTCTGACTCCCAGCCCCCTGCAGGGCCATCTGTGTGACTCTGAAACAGTCCTGGTCCAGCTCCCGGCCTGGCTGCTTTACCTGGCCCCTGCCACACGGGGGCACTGTGGGCCAAGGGATGGCCCGTTAAGGGACTTCCTAAGGTTCTCTCTGCGCCTAAGGAGGGGGCCCCAGCCCCTCACTCAGAGGCTAAATAAGGGCAGCCAGCAGCCCTGCCATCCTCTCCAGCTGGGCCTCAGAGGTCTCTGCAGAGTAAGGTGACCTTGCTAGAGAGTCCTGAAGAGGGACAGACTCCAGGCTCCCCAGTGTCTGCCCTCGCCGGGCCACTGCCATGTGTGTGCAGAGCTCTGTGAGGTCCCTGTCCCCGGCTTCGTCTGCGGGCTGACTTCCTAAGCAGTGACGTGAGGGTCTTCACACAGCCAGGAAAGTGGGAGGCAGGATGCTGGAATTGGAGGTCAGAATGCAAGGTTTGGGAGCAGCTAGCACTGGGACAGGGGGACCCCGAGTAGCAGGGGACGTCTCCACGCTGGCAACCTTGGCACCCGGCTTATCTGGCTAGACAGGGTCAACCAGGAGGAGGAAGGCCAGATGGGTGAGCACAGGCCTGGGCACCACTGGGCCCTGGATGAAGAGGGCAGGGAGGGCAGCCAGTCTGGTGTCCTCTCCCGGCATTCCCCCAGAGTTGGTGGACGCCTGCTGTGTCGCTGGGATAGTAGTGCAGCAGTCCCGCCATCTGTCCCATTGGCTGGTCGGTTAGAAAGCCGCCCTCCAACTCTGCCAACCTCTCCCCAGGGCATGCTTGCCTATGGGGAGTCACGTGGAGATGTGTTCTGAGAAGAGTGAGGACGAGGGCACTGGCCGGCTGAGAGAGAGAGACCGGCCCCCGTTGCAGAAGGGCGAGAAGCTACGGGCCGCTGTGGGTTCCCAGGAACAAGGCGCAGGATGGGACCCGAGGCCCGAGTCAGGTTGTCCTTCCTGGATAAATGCCTTAGACTGAGCTTCCCTCCCCCACCTGTGAAAGGGGGTGACCAGCACGCCCCCCTTCTGGCAGGGGAGCACCCTGAGCTGTGGCAGGACCCGAGGACCCAGCCACCAGGAGCACCAACGTCAGCAGGTGGCCGTGGCCTTGGCCTGAGCCTCCCAGCCTGCGCCCTACTCCAGGCCTCGGGCCCCCGAGAAGCAAGACAGACGTGTCTGCTGACAGGAAGCCAAGACTGGGCCGCTCCCCGGCCTGCAGAGGGGCGAGGACACAAGGCCTTTGATGGGAAAGGCTGTCACGGCTCACCTCTGTTGGGGGGAGGGAGGGGCAGGCCCTCGGGCCTGGGCCCTGCTTGGGGCGGCCTCTAACGTGCTGCCGGCTGCAGGGTATATTTAGCTCTGGGAGCAGCTGGGTGCAGCCATCTATCCTCCGCATCTTACGCAACAGCCCTCACAGCCAAGCATGCGGGTGGCTCTCGTCTGGCCCGGTTCTGGTCTCCCGTCACCTTCGCTCCGGTCAGCCACTGCCCTGTGTCCTCCAAGGCCCTGTGTCCCTGCAGGGGCTGGCGTGTATCCTGCTGCACACCATCGGGCCCAGGGGCGCTGTGTGAGCAGCTTCTCCGCTGCAGTCAGTTTGGCCGGCCCTGGGGCCCTTGCGTTTCTCTCCCCCACCCCCCTTAATAAATGTACAGCCCAGTGGGCCTTGGCCTCCTACTCCCACCACCAGAGAGCAGTGATGTCGTCCCCCCCCAAAACAAACAAACAAGCAAAAAATAAAGAAGCATACAGCCAGAGCCAACTGTGAGCCAGCCTGGGTCCTTCCATGCCTACCTTCCCACCCAGCCCCACCCCAAGTGGTCTCAGGAGCCCCAGCTCTGAACAGCTGGTCCAGGTTCTGCGCTGCATCCCACACCCCCTCCCAGTAAACTGACGCCCTCTCAGGCAGTCCCCAGGGCAGCCCAGCGGGCACCTCCAGGGAAGGAGATGGCCACACCCTTCTCACCCAGCAGCTGGGGCCTTCAAGTCACTGGACTGGGGTTAGCACTTAACCACTGTGCCACCAGGGCCCCCTGGGCTATTGGAGCAGGTGAGGCAGGCTCCCCAAAGGTCACAGGGGACTAGAATTGGAAGATGATGGCGTTTTCCTGTGGCCTTTGGGAAGCTCCCTTGCTACCCCTCCATGCTTGCACACCAGGTTCCCGTCACCGGCTGTGGGTGTTTTCTGACTCCGGCCCCAGCACCCACCCGGCTCAGGCTTCCCGACAGTGCTGCCGGGACAGGGGCCCGGGGAGAAATGCGGGCACCACAGCACACAGCAAGGCAGCTCGGTGCACCCCTTTCATCGGCCAGGCCCCCTCGTGGTACAGGCTGGTGGTTTGCGAGTCTAGCTGGCTGCACTGGTCAGCCCACTCTCTGGCCCCAGTGACCTTGCCAGTCCCCTGGGAGCCCTCAGGGCGTAAGGACCAGCTTGGCCCTCCCCCCGCCCCAGGTCAGTGGGTCAGGTGGCGGAAGGCAAGGGCAGCTTCTAAGCACCATCGCCTAGTGGGTTGCAGGCACTTCGTGGTGAAGGGCAGTGGCGGGCATCACAGAAGACTCTTGCAGAGGGGGTGACATGGGAGGGCCTGTGTCGTGCCATTGATCCCCGTGCTCCTGCCAAAGAGATGAGGCCTCCACGCCACAACCTGCTGCTTTTAAAGCACACCAAGTGGTTCTGGTGTTTGGTAGTTGGTAGAAGATATAGGTTGACGAGACCCTGGTGCAGATGTCTGGGGACACCGAGGCCCCAGCCCCACCTTAGTGGCCTGAGTCTCCTGTTGATCAACGGGGACCAGTTACCAAGCCCCTCCTGCTGCTGTTTCCCAGATGTCGAATGGCAAGAGCCTGCCTTCACAGCGCGGTAGCAGGTCTCGAGCAGGCGTCCCAGATGAGCAGGCACTCGCACCAGAGAAACCCTGCCCTGGTGTTGGCATCCCAGAGACCCAGCACCGCGCTGTCCACGGGCCACGCCACTTAAGCCAAGGGGTCACAGTGAAAAGGCAAGCGAGGCCCCCCAGAGACGCCTGGGAAGAGAGGCTTGCCCATGGACTTCTGAAAGACGGTAAAAACACTGCCACTGAGTGCATGCCGACTCCGCAACCCAGGGGACAGGGCGGACCGTGAACTGCCGGGAGCGGGAAGCCTCGTGCTGGTGTTTGACGCGGCCCCGAGGCGTGTGGCCCAGTGCAAACGGGTCCCGCTGCCCGAGGATGCCAGACATCGAAAACGCTCCAGAGCACATCAGTCAGAATCCACTCGACGGCTGTTGAGCCCCCACCCGATACGAGAGGGGGCCATTCACACGCCCTTCGTACAGACAGGACGGCGAGGCGTGCTGTGATCCAAGCACATGGTCAGCGCCACAGAGGGGCCGCGCTCAGGTCCCGCCCCATGCTCCCAGTCCCCAAATATAAAAGCATCATTCCTCTGGCCCTGGCCCTCCCAGGGCTGCTGGTGGGAGCGCCCGGTCCCCGGCAACGGCCCCTCTGCTTTCTGTCTCAGGGACTCACCGGTGGAATGGCACCCAGTTTGACCTCGGATCTGGCTTCTTTCAGTGTGTTTTCAAGATTCATGTCTCAGTATGCCGTGCCTTCTTGTGGCTAATACTCCGTTGAGTGAGTGAACCACAGTTTGTTTAACCCTTGACTGCCGATGGATATACGGTGGATTTGCAGGCCCTCCTGGGGTCTCCCTTTGCCTTGAACTTCACTATACTTTCCCCTTCGCTCTGCGGCCTGGCCTCGCTTCGGCCAACGGACTGTCTGTCGCTCATCACCATACGAGCTGAGCTGACACCTCGGGGGTTGGCTTCCCCTTGATCTTCATTTATTGGCTAAGCCCTGGTGACGTAGTGGTTGTGTGGGGGACGGCAGCCACAGAGTTAATGGTTCAAATCCAGCAGCAGCTCTCCAGGAAATATATATATATATATGTAATTTATCAAGGAGTCATGAGGGAGTGGGGGAAGAGGAGCTGATACCAAGAGCGCAATAGAAAGTAAATGTCTAGAAAAGAATGATGGCTGGGCTGAGCCCCGGTGGCGTCGTGGTTGTGCGCAGGACTGCGGCCCACTGGGACGGAGGTTCAATTCCAGCTGTGGGGCTGGGCCTCCTACTCCCACCGCCGGAGAGCAGTGATACCCCCCCAAAAAACAAAGAATGATGGCAACATATATACAAATATGCTCAATACAATTGATGTGTGGACTGTTAAAAGAGTGGTAAAAGCCTCCAGGAAAGTGAAAACAAAACCAGTACACGTTTGTCCAGGGATGAGGTGACATTTCTATCGACCGGATCATCAGTCTGACTTGGAGTCAATACTCCAAACACGTTTCGTTCCACCACCTCCATCGTGCTCCCCTCGATGCGCCTGACCTCTCCCGAGGGCTCCCCCTTTCCTGCGTCCAGTCCTCCTCCCCGACCCTCGGACCCTGGCCTGAGTCAGCGCAGCCCCCTTGAACTTCCACAGCTGATGATTTTCACGCAAACACCTCGGGGGGGGGGGGGGCGGGGAGTTCAGTTCCAGTGAAGGGTCACTTTCCCTTCGCGGGGGTGGTCCTGCCAGCCTGTAGCCCAGCCTGAGGCAGGGCTAGATGGAGTGTGTTCACTTTGACATCCCTAGGGCCGGCACATCTCTTGGCACGGAGTGGGTGCTTCTAATTGCTGGAGAAATTCGCTCGAGAAAAAGATCGATTGACGACTCCATCTCCTTTCAGAGCTCGCTGCAAACCTTCCCGCCAGGGCTGGGGCTGCGGGAGCCGGCAATGGGCCACCTTTCCCTTGGGTTCAGTGCGGGAAGGCGGCCAGAGACCAGGGGCTGGGGAGAAGGGAGGACTTTAATGAATTAGATCTGTCCCTCACACCGGGGTGGAAAGTGGAGCGTTCTTGGTCGGCTGCCCAGGCCTCTGGAAAGCTCGAGATGTTAAAAGAAGCAAACTCCCTGGAAATGGATGCTTGCCTCGTCCCATCACGGGGTGCTGGGACTTGGGGGGGGGGGGAAGGGAGTAGAGAAGAAACAGCTGGGAATCCTGAAGGGCTGTGGGAGGCTCAGCACTGACTCTGCCTTCTCGCCCCCTTAGGCAATCTGGCCGCCTCCCTCCAACCTCACCCCACCGCCCAGCCTCAGCACATGCACCGTGTGCTCTGCCCAATTCTCCCCAGACTGGAAAGCCCGCCGCCTGAGGACACGGGTGGGAGGGAGGTACCACATGACCGAGGACTACCCAGCAGTGGGGTGGGGGGCCAGGGGGGGCGGGGTAGGTTGGGGGCGCTTAACAGGAGACTAATCATCCCTCCAGTTGGGACACCCAGGTTCAATGCCTGCCCCCGGCGCCTCCAGCACAGCCACCACCTACCTGACTGTCAGCCAAGGCTTGTGTTGCTGCGCTATTGAATCGGTTTCTGGCCAGTTTCCAGGTGAAGAGAGAATAGGAAGAAAGGCCTGGCAATCGACTTCTGAGAGTCAATCGGTGAAAACTCCGTTTCACCTTCTCCCACGACCTTTCGGCAAAGGAGTGTCAAGTTGCCTACAGATGGGTCTTCTTGGGTCCCCACTCCACACACCCCCTCACTCACAATGATCAGGGAGAACTGTAGCAATGATGAAACATGCAGTTTCCTCTAGTTCCTAAGTGCTCCCCCAACACACACACACACTATCATGATCCCAATTCTACCTTACAAATCCTGCTAGACCAGAGAATGTACACTGATACAGATAGGAATTGAAAACAAAGGGAATCCAGGACAGATGATCCTTTCAGGACTAGTGGTGAGAGTGACAATACCAGGAGGGTGGAGGGAAGGTGGAGCAGAAAAAGGGACTCGATTATACGGATCTACATAGAACTTCCTCCCTGGGAGATGGACAAAAGAAAAGTGGGTGAAGAGAGACGTCTAGCAATAATTTATAAGTTATCAAGGGTTGATGAGGGAGGGGGGCAGCTGGGAAGGAGGAGAAAATGAGTGGAACGCAAATGTTTTGAGGATGATGACAACAAATGTACAAATGTGCTTGACACAGTGGGTGGAAGTACAGATTGTGATGAGCTGTACGAGGGCCCCCTCCCCTGCCCCCCAAAAGATGTAAATACTGCCACAAAGTATGTATGTATATATTGTGATTAGAGCTGTATGAGCCCCCAGTAAAATGATTTAAAAAGAACACTCCCGGGATCTCCCCAGTCTGAGCTGCCACCAGCGCAGGGGTATAGAGAAGACAGCCTGTCATGGTGTTGGCACCTGGCCACCATCAGTGGTGAGCGGTGCCCGCCAGAGACCAGCCGGTGCCCCCTGCTCTCCCTGGTGGTTACTTTCATAGAAGCCGATACTTAGGGAGGCTAGCCCAGGCCCCCCAGCTGGGAAGCAACAGCAGGATTAGGCTGTAGGCTCCCTGACCCTGGGCTACGACGTGTTGGATTGCCAACCACCAGGTCATCAGCTTGAAACTACCAGCCCCCGTGAGGGATAAAGAGGAGGCCTTCTCGTCCTGTAAAGGGTTACAGTCTTGGAGACTCAGAGGGGCCGTCTGCTCTGCTCTGGAGACTCACGGTGAATCAGAGTGGACCCCATGGCCACATGTTTTGTCCTTTGAGGACCCACATACTTCCCATCACCCCACGGGGCCCCGGGCTTGCTCGGCGCCCACACGGCTACCACAAGCTTGGCAATATCCAGCAGCTCCCGCGGCACGGTGGTTCTGCTCTGAGTCACTCACCCAAGCTTTGGCTTGCTGCCTCCAGCTTGTCGGCCCCTGTCGGGTCCTGTAGGCTCCTGTAGGGTCTCCGTGCGTCAGCCAAGAGTCAACTTGGCGGGGGGGGGGTGGGGGGAGGGTGGCAATAGCCTTGCCCCGTCTCTATTGCTTGGTGCTGCTACTCATAATGACCCGAACCCTAATGCTGCCACCCAGCGCCATCTTCACCAGGGCCATGGTGGAGTCCTTCCTGTAGCCACGGTGCCAGTGCGCCTCACGGAGGGCCTTCCTCTTTTGCTACGGCCCTCTACCAAGCAGGATGTGCTCTACCAAGGACCAGTCTCCCCCGACAGCATGTCCGAGGTGTGCTGGCTGCAGTCTCGCCGCCCTGCCTTCTAGCACGGTGCTGTAAGCAGCTCCCATTCTTCTAAAAGTGGTCGATCCATCGTTGACTAGGATTCATAGCATGCAATTCCTTAGCCTGGTCAATAAAACAGAAGTCAACGCCTTTCTGGTGTTCTCTGCTTGCAGCCACGAGCCACCTGGCCTCAGCCACGATGGCCCTTGTTCCAGGTTCTCTTGTGAAACTGGCCTGGATTTCCGGCGGCTCCCTGGCCATGTCCTGCTGCAATTTGTCTTCGGCCAATTCTGACTTGCACGGGATGTCAGGGATTGGAACGTTCCGTGACTTCCGCCTTCTGTGGGTCACCTTGCTTTAGAAGGGGTGTAAATAGGGATCTCTTCCGGTTAGCTGGCTCTGGAGCGGTCTTCCCAATTCCTTGGCATCGATGAGTGGAATGCTTCCGGTGCCTCGTCAGCTCGCTGAAACATTTCGCCTGGTGTTGTCTGTTCCTGGGGTCTCGTTTTTGGCTACTGCCTTCAGTGCAGTTTAGACTCCTTCCTTCGGTACGATGGGTTCTTAACCGCGCGCAGCCTCTTGGAACGGTGGGATGTTGACCGGCTTTTTGGGACTCTGTGTGTTCCTTCCGTCCTCTTCGGATGGTTCCGGCATCAAGCAATATGCTGCCCCTAGAATCTTTCCGTGTTGCAACTGAAGGCTTGAATTTCTTTCCTTCAGTTCTTCCAGCTTGAGATACGCTGTGCGTCCTTCCTTGTGGGCTTCCTCACTCCGGGTACTTGCGCATTTCATTATAATCCTCTATTTTGTCTTCTGGAGCCCTCGGTAAGTCTTTGTGGTTCAGCCCTCGGAGTCAACATTTCTTCAATTCTGCTTGAGGTCGAGAGACCTACTCTCTGGGCGTCAAGAGCAGGCATCAGCGTTTCTTCTGTCCACCCCTTTCCCGTCTTTTTTTTTTTAAGGCATCACTGCCCTCTGGTGGGAGTGGGAGGTCCAGCCTTGCTGCTGCTGGATTTGAACTGCCAAGCCAGTAGGCTGCAGTCCCGCACTCAACCACTACGCTACCGGGGCTCAGCCCCCTTTCCCGTCTTTTTGATGGCATTGTGTTTTCCTCATGTCAGATGTCATTTCACAGCAGGGCAAAGTGTTCTGTCCAGAGTGTTCAGTGCATCAAATCGGTTGTTTAAAAGCTCTTGAAGTTCAGGTGGGATCTACTCGGGGTCATATTTTGGCTCCTCTGGACGTGCTTTCAATTTAACCTCAACCTGGACTCAGATAGGAGCGATCGATGGTCTGCTCCACACTCAGCCCCTGGCCCGTTTTTAGATGCTGACAGTCATCTTCTTCGACCTCTCTTCCCACAGAGGTAGATGCAGTCAGTCCACTGATTGCTGTGTGTTCTCTCCAGTGATGATCATGTAGTCGCTGTTCATGTTGCTGGAAAAAAGTATTTGCGACGAAGTCGCCGTTGGCCTTGCAAAAGGATATCCTGGTGTCTGCAGCTTCATTTCTGCCATCCAGGCCACATCTTCCAGCTTCGGTTCTTTGAGCTTTGGCTCCAACCTGCACATTCCAATATCCAATGATTACCAATGCATGTCGATTGAACGTTCGATTCACTTCAGATGGACGCATTTGGCAGAATGCTTCCATTTCTTCAGCACTGGCTTCAGTGGCTGGTGCCTCGCTGAGGAACAGCTGTAGTAACTGCATTTTCTTGTGGGTGATAAGGTCTTATCACAGACTGCGTTTTCCTTCCAGATAGATTTTGAAACGTCCTTGAAGTGGAGCGTGATGCCATTCTTTTTGAGCTTGTCTCATACTCTGCTAATATGTACTTATGATCTTTATTAAGCAGACTCACTTTGAAATTTAAATACCTTCATTTTTTAAAAAATACCTTTGGTTTTAAAGGAAACATGACATGATCACTGCACATGAAAAGATCCTAGCTACATATTCTTTGCAGGAATCAAAAAGGTAAAAATAAAACAAACAGATATTCCTAACATTTGATCACATCTTCAAACAGCAGCAAAGTAAAAAAATATTTTGGGCTGAGCCCCGGTAGCGTAGTGGTTGAGTGTGCGACTGCGGCTGACTGGCTTGGCGGTTCAAATCCAGCAGCAGCAAGGCTGGGCCTCCCACTCCCACCAGAGGGCAGTGATGCCTAAAAAAAAAAAAAAACTTTTACAGCACACACACACCCCCACAGATCTACAGCTCAGATTCTGCTGTGAGCGCTTGATTCTAGTGGATTATTTGATCTCCCGAATGTCCACTCATCTTCCCAACCCTCTGCCCATCCACTGGTCCATCTATCTACCGATTACAGACACCAGGATGTATTTCCCCACACATATCAGAAGACTTACTTAATTTTTCCCTCGGTGTAATATTTACATACAATAAGAGGTACAGACCTTAAGAGCATACTTGCTGAATTTTGACTCATTGTCAGACTAAAGGCCTAGCAAGACACAGAAATGACCGTCACCCTAGAAAACTCTCCCATGCCCCACTGTGGTAGTTACATAATTTCATGTCCACTTGATAAGCCTAGGGGTGGAGTCTAACCTGTCAATCAGGTCACAGCCCGATGATGATGCCTCCTTGTGGGTGTGGCCTTTTCATGAGGATTCTGGAAACTTCCTCTCCTTCTCCTTGGAGGCAGGGCACACACTCTACCTTTGTTTGACAATGGACAAGCCATGTGGAGACTTGCTGAGCCCCGTGAGAGAATCTCTCTCTCTCTTTTTCATCTCCCTTCAGAGAAGCCACTCAGAGAGCTGGAAGAGCCCCATGGGGACCGTGCCAGGGCCGAGATGTTTCCACCGCCACCGGATTCACAAGACTTTGCACCCACCGGCCCGAGATCTTCCTGCATTCGGCATCATTGCATGTGCTGTGTGAGTCTGAAGGGGGATGTATGAACGAGGACCAGACACATAAGCTAATATCAGACTTGGGGACTTGATCTGGACTGGGCTGGGATGTTTTCTCGAAACACAGTTACTCTTTGTTATAAAGCGCTCTCTTACACACATGTGAGTGTCCCTGGATGTGTTTCTCAAGTCAACCTGGGCAACACATCCACCTTACTCAATCCCCCACACCACCTCCTCCCTGAGCCCCAGGCACCCCCCATCTGATGCTCTTCTGCCTTTGATTAGTTTGGTCTGTTCTCAATTGTCCCGCAAATGGAGGGATATAGTTTACACTCTCCTATTCGTTCTGGCTTTTGTTCAGCAAAGTGCTTTGGAGATCTGTCCATGGCACTGCATGCATGCCCTCTTGTCTTGCTTTGGCCTCCAAAACAAAGCCGTTGACACTGTTTCTTGGTTGTCAGCCTCAACGCGGAAGCATAAAAGCCAAGGAAGAAGCCAGATGTCTGCCAATAAGGCTTCGATGGATCAGGTGGTGGTGGGTTCTGAACGCACCATGCCTGAGCCCCAGTGAACCTTGGCAAAGGCTGCGGGCCTTCCCACGCCCAGCTCCTCACGCGACCCCGCGTGGTCTTGCTCCACCGTCTTCTCTTGAACTGGTACCCAGTCCTACAACTAGTTTTCCTTTGAACCCATCGGGCGATGGGCCCTTGACCGAGAATCTCTTGATCCTGAAAGTCCTACAAGAAGACATTGGGAAGACGGGAGGCCCCCACACTCAGGCGATGGGGGAGGAAATGCAGAGCCGTCTTCGTATCATCAAGGTGCGTCCCATCGTGTGACTCCGTCACAGTCAGCCATCCATTCTCCAGTCACCAGAGCCCTGTCGGTTTGGGGACTGCTGTGTCCTAGAGGCCTAGGAACAAGTTCTTTTTGTGACTCTATGCTTTCCTTTCTTTGGGGGTGACTATGTCGGAGTAGAAATCTTGGCGCACAGGGGAGGTTCACCTAGAATTCAAAAGGAACTTCCAGAAGATTTCATGAAGTCAGCCCACCATGACTGGCACTCCCACCAACAAGTGATGAGCATTCCAGGGGCTCCACAACCTCGTCAGCCTTTGGTATGGCCAGTCTTTCACTTGGGCCCCCCCAGTGGTATGCGGCACGGCTGCCTTGTGCATTTGGCTTGCGTCTCTTTGGAAAGTAGCGGTGTTGACTCTTTTTCTCAGGTGCTTCCTGAACATTCATAAATCTTCTCTTGTGAAATCTCTGCCCAAGTTTTGGCCAAATGCGATCCTTGTTTTGGCCTTGTGCTTGGATTATTGGGTGATGGGAGTTCTGGATATAATCTGGGCATATTTCTATGTCAAGTACATGTTGGCAAAGGGTTCTCTTCTGTATGTGACTTGTCTGTTTTCTGAGCAATGTGGTCTCACAGGGAGCAGTTGAAAATCTTGACAGGGTCTCTCCCTATTGGATGGCTTTGACATCTTTGTAAAACACGGCATCTTAAAGTAAACAAACACAAACAACCCCCTCCTTACAGAATGTTACTAAACGATGGCTTAAAAGATGAAGCACGGGCTGAGCCCCGGTGGTGTCGTGGTTGTGCGTGGGACCGCGGCCCACTGGGATGGAGGTTCAATTCCAGCAGCAGCTCCACAGAAGCAAAGGCTGGGCCTCCTACTCCCACCACCAGAGGGCAGTGATGCCCCCCCCAAAACAAAAACAAAGCGGCTGAGCCCCAGTGGCGTAGTGGTTGTGCGCGGGACTGCGGCCCACTGGGACGGAGGTTCAATTCCAGCAGTGGGGCTGGGCCTCCTACTCCCACCACCGGACAGCAGTGATGCCAAAAACAAAAACAAAGCAAAACAAATAAACAAAAAGATGAAGCATGTTAAAGAAAATAAAGTGCAAGTACATGCAGTCTAGTGGCAATATAAAAATTCACGGAGAAAAAAATCAGTGCCTCGATGAGAAGGCTAGAGTCGGTTCTGACTAGCCTGGAATGGAAAGACCCTCACTTTCACTTCACTTCTACCTAGAATGAAGATGCACTTCTCTTCCCAAAGGCAGCTTGCTGCTTAAACTTTGATATTAAGCAGCCTCGGGAATGCCAACAGCCATATGCACGTAGGCGGAAAGAGCAAAGGATTTTAACTGCCTACTCTGATACAATTATGGATATCCATCAGTTTCTCATGGAGGAAAATGGCTGTCAGTGTCCGGAAGCAATGTTTTGTCCTGGGGATGTGTCCGTGCCGTACTCACAAGGCCCTGGCAACCATCCGTGGCGCCATCTGCACTGCCCGAAGTTCTGACCAGGGGCCAGGAGGACAGCTGGACAGATACTGCTGTTAGTTTTATCTCAGCGAGAAGAAGCACGGCCTCCCTTGGCCAATCCACTGACTCCTTGAGGTCGGTAACAGTGGGGTGTGCGAAGCACATGCGATCTGTTGCTTCTACTGGAGTCCCTTTATCACCCCCACCTTTGTTGGGAAAAGGGGGTACAGAGGGTTCTGCCACTTCCCTTTGATCCCTTTCTGTGTGAGTCTGGGAGGAGGGATGAACAGGAGGCAGGGGACTCCAGGAGATCAGCCAAGCTGCACATCTAAGCTAATCACCTTCTCATAAGAATAGAGGCTGCTCTGCTGTTCCTATCAGGCACCTGAATGGTGTGGGGTGGTTCTTGTGACAATTGGACACCTCCCCACCTCTCCCTGTGGGACCGCAGAAGGAAAAACTTGGCAACCTGCTTCTGTTATGATCCCAGCTAAGAGAACCCTCTGGTCATGTCTACATGTGGGGTCTCCATGAATCAAAACGGACCTGATGGCACAGATGGGAGCCAGAAACACAGGGCATCCAGGACAGATGATCCCTTTAAGACCAGTGGTGAGAGTGGCGATACCAGGAGGGTGGAAGGAAGGTGGAGTAGAAAGGGGGAACCGATTGCAAGGATCTACCTATAACCTCCTCCCTCAGGTGCAGACAACAAGGAAGTGGGTGAAGGGCACAACAGACAGTGTACGATAGGGCAAAATAATAATAATCTATAAAGTATGAAGGGTTCGTGGGGGAGGGGTGGGGAGGCAGGGGAAATATGAGGAGCTGATACCAGGGGCTTAAGCAGAAAGAAAATATTTTGAGAATGATGATGGCAACAAGTGTACAAATGTGCTTTGCATATAATGGATATATGTGTGGATTGTGATGGGTGTTGTATGAGCCCCCAATAAGATAATTAAAAAAACCCCCAAAACATGGACTTGATGACAAGGGGTCTGGGGCCCTGTTGTGTGTGTGTGTGTGTGTGTGTGTATGTGTGTATGTGTGTATGTGTGTCCATGTGGGTATATGTGTATGTGTGTATCTATGTGTGCGTGTGTGTATATGTGTGCATGTGTGTGTAGTTCCTAGAGTTCTTTCATTGTTCAGCCATTTGAGTGCATCATTTCAATTTATTTTACTTTTGAGGATTTTCCATTTAAAAAAAATCGTTTGGGGGCTGAGCCCCAGTGGTGTAGTGTTTGTGCGCGGGACTGTGGCCCACTGGGTTGGAGGTTCAAATCCAGCAGCAGTTCTCCAGGAGCAAGGTGGGGCCTCCTACTCCCACCACCAGGGCAGTGATGCCAAAAGAAAATCGTTGTATTGGGGGCTCTTATAGAGTGCATTACAATCCATAAATCAATTCTGTCAAGCGAACTTGTACAGATGCTGCCCTCATCATTTTCTTTTTTAAAGCAATCATCCTGTTGGGCGCTCACACAGCTCTTATCACAATCCATCCCTCCTTCCATTGGGTCAAGCACATTTGTACATTTGTTGCCATCATCATTCTCAAGACATCTGCTTTCTACTGGACCCCTTTGATGTCCGTTCCTCTGAACCCCCTCCCCCCAATGCTCCCACCCTCATGAAGCCAGTACTTAATTGTCAATAAAAAAACAAACAAACCCGCTTGTCTAACAGACCTCCGACCCCGGAGACCAGGAGGGAGACCCCATCCTTCTCAGAGCACATTGGCCTAGGTCACATGATGCCAACAGCAAGGCAGCCTGGGAAATGTTCTAAATGCTCCATATGATTTGGATGCGTCAACCCTTTGAGGTGAACCCAGCGATCGACTGTCGTGGCCTTGGGACCCTTGTCAAACACCAAAAGTCAGTTTCATTGTGTCCCCACCCTAACTGTGAATTCAATCTACAGCCCCTCCCTGCCCCCCCTTCCCCCCCCCCCCCCCCAGGCCATGATGCAGGCAGGGCAACAGACTCTGAGAGGCTAAGTGATCCAAAGACAGATAGATATGAAGACAGGCCTGACCCTTGGACCCAGGTCTCTGCTGACCCCTGCCCAGAATCTCCCCATTCCCGCCGAGGTTGGCTGAGGCTGGCTTCCCTGGGGATTGAGTTTCTATTTCCTGCTCCACCTCCTCTGGGAGCCATGGATTTTTCAACCCTTGTCGGGACCAACCCATGCCCCCCAGGATAGATGGCAGAACTGACCCAGGTAGGGATGGAACAGCCACCCATTGTCGGCTCAGAAGTCTTCTGCTGGAAGGGTCCCCCCATGGGAGAGAAAGAGATGGTGGGCTGCACAAAGTTACGCTAGGCTGGCAAGAGGTGGGCAGAGGCAACCAGGCGAGGCTGCAGATCACAAGGACAGCAGTTTGAGACTATCGTCCGTTTCTTGGGTGAAAGAGGAGGCTCTTCATTCCTGTAGAGTTGCAGCCATGAGAACCCACCGGGGAAGTTCTGCCCTGTCCTCTAGGCTCGCTGTGAATCAAATGACTCCCTGGTGGTAAGTCAATCCAAGGAATGACGGTCTTCTAGCAGATTGGACCTGGACCCCTCTCAGACAGGGAGGTTTCGACCTCTGGCGGTGGGGCCGAGCAGACAACCCAGCTGTAAGGCACTTGCTTTTAAAAATGTGAGTTCTGAGCTGAGCCCCGGTGGTGTAGTGGTTATGCGCGGGACTGCGGCCCACTGGGATGGAGGTTCGATTCCAGCTCCACAGAGCAAAGGCTGGGCCTCCTACTCCCACCACCTGAGGGCAGTGATGCCACCCCCCCCCAAAAAAAAAATGTGAGCTCCACTCATTTGCATTCAGGTCAAGGTTCCTTCTGTCTTTCAAAACTCAGATACCTCTGACGGCTTAGGTGGAGGCCGAGGGCAGTACATGCGGCGTAAACCGGGGGGAAGGTGTCAGTACATGTGGCGTAAACCGGGCTGAGGGTGTTGGGTCCCTCTCTCATGAGCTTGGTTCCTGATCCCCTCCCTGTGGATGGAAATATTCTATGTAAAATACTCACGAAATACTCTACATCATAGATTGAACCATGCCCCCCCCCCACCATACATGAAGAGCTATTGACAACTCCCAGAACCAGCAGGCAATTTGGCAGGCCGCCCCCCACCCCCACCCCCAGGTTCAGATTCAAAGAACTCGAAAGACAGGAGCCAGATGCTGAATCTAAACCTTGTAAAAAAACAAGCAAGCTTTTCTACAATATCTACTTCTATTAGAAGCAAATCTCACCCTTGCAGGAGATCTAATCACGGGGTGACTAGGTCTTAACTGCCAAACACCGAGACCAGGGACAGCCAGAACTCAACCACATGATTTTTCCAGATCTTGACAGTTTTCTGCCCTTGACAGGGACCATTTTTGTCGCTTTTCTCTCACTCTTTTTAGTGAGAAACATTTGTGTTTTCCTTCTCTGACAGATTTCTTCTTCACACGTCCTGGCTTCCACGGGTTTTACTGAACACGTGGCAAACCATGGCTGGCATCTACTGAATCCTGAGAGACAGAGAGAGAGAGAGAGAGAGAGAGAGAGAGAGAGAGAGAGAGAGAGATATCCCTGGATGATGCTTACAATTCATGTATCTAACCTCTGGCCTCTTGATGCTGATGTGCCCTGAAGAAAAGCCAGGCAATCTGTTACATAATTTCATGTCAACTTGAAGATTTAAGAGTGTAGGGCTGAGCCCCGGTGGCGTAGTGGCTGTGCTCGGGACTGCGGCCCACTGGGATGGAGGTTCAATTCCAGCAGCAGCTCCACAGGAGCAATGGCTGGGCCTCCTACTCCCACCACCAGAGGGCAGTGATGCTCCCCCCCAAAAAAAAAGAGTGTTGGGGTGGAGTCTAGCCTGTCAGTCAGGTCCCAGCCCCATGGCAGCTCCTGGTGGGTGTGTCCTCTGAAGGAGAATCCTGGGAACTTCCCTTTTCTCTCCCTCGCTGCCTTCACCTGCCTGTTGGTGAGCCACACAGCTGAGGCCTGCACCAGCCCCGAAGATGCTTCCAATGCCATTGGATCCGCACAGGTCTGCACCCGGGCCTGCACCCTGCATTATTGCTTGTGCCTGCATGAGTCTCAAGAGGGACTGAGGGATGAGCATTGGACTGAGAGACTTGATTGGGACTGGGCTGGGCTGCTTCCCTGATATCCGACGCTCTCTTGATATTAAACCCTCTCTTATACATATACAAGGTCACTGTATTTCTCTCTCTGGTCAACCCGGCCAAACACACACACACACACACACACACACACACACACACAGCTATGGGAAAGCTTAGAGAGGACAGATTGATTCTGACACACACGGGGTTCCCACTAGTCGGAGTTGCTTCGATGGGAACTGTTTGGGGAGCGTTTATGATTATTGCCAGCCTCTCCAGCCTCTGATTGAATGCCTGCTGGGATAGGGGACTCAGTCCCTGCAGGGAAGCCATCTCACTCTACTAGATGGCTTGGCGGGTTAGGAAGGTTTCCCCCGACTAAGTTGAAGTCTGGTGGCCTCTCCCTCTCTGACGGTGCTCTGGTCCTGCCCAGGAAGACCAGCCACAAAGACACACATCAGCCAAAGCCAAAGGACACCTACTTGGGGGCGTGCTGTCATTGCCTCAGGTTCAGTCTCCTGAGCGCAGGGTGACTTGTCTGTCCCTGCTCAGAACGGAGCAGTCCCGAGGCATAGCTTCGGAGGCCTCATCGGGGTCTGTCCCCCTTGGTCACCTGGGGTGACCAGAGCTCCATGGTGGGTCCCTGTGGCTCCCAAGGCTTCAACTTTCCAGGGCTCAGGGGTCCAGGTCAGCCCAGTGTATCCAGAACCCCTCCTCCCACCACCCCCCTGCCCTGCTCTTTTTACTGGAGAGAAACAAGCAAACTTCATTGTTTGCTGGGGCCCCAGCTCGTCAGGCAAGTCTGTCCCTTTGGAAATCACTGAGTTGGCTGGGTTACCATCCCAGCACCTGAAGGTGAGTTTGCAATTGAGGCTCTGAGGTAAGGGGACCGTTAGGGTGGGTGCTAGTGTGAAGGCTGGCTTGGCCGGCCTCCTCCTGCCTTGAGGTCACGGGTTCCCAACAGGGCCTGCCTGGGGTGGGTGGGAGGGGGTGGAGTTGGGGATTGGGGGAAGCATTGCAGGGCCAACTAGGGTGAAGCCTGGAACGAGGTCCCTGGCCCGTATAGTAGGTGCTTACTGTGCAAGACTGGTGCTGGCAACAACACGAGGGTCAGGTGGACCAGACTCCGGCCTGAAGCCACTGCTTTACGCCAGTGGCTTCCTTACGGGAAGGGAAACTGAGGCCCAGAGATGCAGGCTCTCAAGTGAAACAGCCGTCCGATGATCCAGGCGAGCCGTCCCTTTGGCTCCTGCACCTCGTGGGCTCCGGGGCCTCCTCCTCTTACAACACTCCTCGGCCAGAAGTCCCTGCTCAGCCACCTCCCCACTGCCCCACCCAGCGAGCATAGCCTTCTGAGGGCCGCCTCTCCGGCACCGCCTGCAGTTACAACGTGCACCACTGGATGTCGCCACACCGCAAAAAACACAGGCCTCAGCGCAAACAGGACAGCGTGGGGAGCAGCCAGCTAACCTCCCTGAATGCCTGCTGTCTTTGTAAACTCCGGCCCAGGCTGGTCCCAACGGTGGGCGGCTTGCTCCATAAAGGACTGAAAACTTTTTCTACTGGAAAATGGCCACAGCCTTCCAGATCCCCAGCCACCTCCCTGTCCTCGCTGTCACCCAGCAGACCCACCAAGCAGGTGGGGACGGGTGGGGTGGGGTGGGGAGGGTTCTTGCTTCTTAGTGTCTGTCATCCAGGGGCCCCGGACTCCTGGTGACCTTTTGCACAGCAGAACGAAGCCCAGCCCGGCCCTGTCCTGACCCTGGAAGGGAGCCCTTGGCCGTCCCTCCTTAACTCTGAAGCTCTGTGGAACTCTGGCCAGCATTGCACAGGTCTCTGACAGGGGGGCAGTGGCCAATCAGAAGCGCAGTGGCTGGGAATTGAGCTTGGGTCTTCCCGTTGCCTTTGCTTACTGCCCCGTGAGGGCCCAGAGACTCCCCTCACACACCCTGAGTTCTTCCCTAATTCTTAGAGGATACCAGTACTGCCCAGGTGCAGTGAGGTGAAGCCCAGAGGTGCACAGCTGACCGCAGGTCTTGTACCCAGCCCTTTCGGGCTCTCACCCCCACCCTGGGCATTGCCCTCCTCGTCTCGAAATAAACAAAACAAAAAAGCTCACTGTCAGCAGTGGATTCTGCAGGACAGGGTAGAACTGAGACATCACTTCTTGACAGGAGCAGAAAGTCTCTTCTCTATTCTGCAGAGTGACCGGTGGTGTGGTTTCAAACTGGCGACCCTGAGGTTAGCAGCCTCACGGGTGACTGTGATGCCAGCAGATGCTGGTATGGCGCAGGAATTCCCGTTTAATCCTCAGCGTCCCTCTGCCAACTGCCTCGTGAGGACCCAGAGGCCTCCGCCCCCCACCCTCTGTGGGTTTGTCCCTATTCTTAGAGGTTTGGGAACAACATTTAAGGTATATCCCTGCTCCACAGATGGGCCCTTCATCGCCTCCTGTTTCCTTTCTAGATCGCTGCCCTGTGGCTTCAGAATCCGAACTTGTGCACGCCAAGGGTGGGGAGGGCTGCTCTGTCTTCTTGTCTGGGGCAAGTCTGAGTCCTGGGTCAAGCTTTCTGGGCCTTCCTTCCCCTTTAGTCCCTAGGCGGAAGGTTCCTTGCTGGGGAGCTGGCAGTTTCTTGCAGCCCCTGGGCTTCCAGAGTGGAATCAAGGCTCTGCGGGGAAGAAGGGGTGGAGGGAGGGGCTGGACCTTCTTCCCCACCTGCTCGTAGCATCAGATGAAGCCCAGTCAGCTGGCCCAGGGCACTGTGGAGGGTGGCCTAGTCCCTCCTTGGCAGACCCAGTCCCCGCAAAGGTTCGAGGTCTGGGTATCACCTTCCTGCACCTCCCAGCCTCTTCACCCCCACCTTGGCCCTAAGAATAGGGGTGTCCTACAGTCAGCTCTTCGTGGCCCTATGGACAAAGGTGAAATGTTCAGTAATTAGGCCAGCTGAAACGGAAATAAAAGTTGTACAAACTTAGGGGTTCAAACAAGGTATTGCTAACAAAAGCTTCCTGCCATCGAGTCAGTTCTGACTTAGATTGATCCTGCAGGACCAGGCAGAACCTCCCGTGGGTTTCAGAGTCTGTAAACCTTCATGGGTGCAGGAAGCTGTGTGAGTCCAGGGAGACAAGAGAATCAAATTCATAGACATACGTATGTGTATCAGAAAGAGGTTTCTTCTTTTTATTTTGGGGGGGGGCGCATCACCGCTCTCCGGTGGTGGGAGGAGGAGGCCCAGCCCCACTGCTGGAATTGAACCTCCGTCCCAGTGGACCGCAGTCCCGCGCACAACCACGACGCCACCGGGGCTCAGCCCTAGAAAGAGGTTTCTATACAAGAGCAATTGAATACGGAGGAAACATCCCAGCCCAGACCAGATCAAGTCCATAAGTCTGATATCAGCCCTTATGTCCAGTATCAGTCTAGAAAGTCCTCTTCAGACTCACGACATTCAGGCAATGGCACCGGATGCAGGATGATCACAGACCAGTGGGTAGAAAGCCTTTGGATTCAGTGGCAGTGGAAACCTCTCAGCGCTGGCAGGGGTCTCAGCAACCAGGGCTGCAGCAGGGTGGGTCCATGTGTCTTGTCAACTGTTTTGTCTCCCAGGATGGGAGCCAAGAGTCTCCCAGGGACTGAACTGAGAGAGACAGTGTCTCCTGCCTCCAAGAAGGAAGTACCAGATTTCCCAGAAATCTCAGAGGAGAAAGCCAAGCCCACACAGAAGCCTCAGTGGCTATGAGCCTCTGACAGACGATACCCCACCAGAACACTCTTTATCTTCAATTGACAAGCAATTATCTATCTACTACAGAAACCTCTTCTTTCTCCCACAGAGCAGCTGATGGTTTCAAACTTGCGTACTACCACCTTACGATTCACAGCCCCCTAAGTTACCACTATGCCACCAGAGCTCCTTCGGCTAAGAATAGCATCTTTCATAAAATCAAATTGTGCCAGAGGCCAAGTACACACGTTCACTCAGAACGCTACCGACTCGCTGGTGCAGGCTGGGGTGGGGGAGGGACTGAGAGGAGGAAATGAGCGGGTTCAGAGGCTGCGAAGGGGGGCTTGAGCAGAATGGTTTATTAGCCCTAAGATTACCGGCACTACGATACCGGTTCCGGGCGTGGGATGAGGACTATTGAATATTGAAGGTAATGCGTGAGAAAGATCGGGCCTTAAGTGAACATAGTAAATGCGCATCTACTGGGCCGTGTCTCCGGAGTCCCAGCTCGGCGAGGGGGGGGTGGGGGGGCGGGCTGCTCAGTGGACCGGACCGCAGATACAAGCTGTAAAGTGCCTGGTGACAGGTGGGGACTCAATCAGGGGGAGCGATTGCTGGGAATTCATCTCATGTCCCTCGGACAGCAATTCCTCCCAGCTCTGTGCAGGGAGGCTGGAGTCCAAGGTCGAGCCCCGCCCAGGCCGCTCCTCCTCGCCCCCGCCCCCCCCCCCCAACCCCGAACCTGGGGGAGCCCCGGTCGGGCTCGGAGGTGTGAGGACGCTGTTGCTAGGCGCCAGTTGCTAGGCAACGCACTGTTGCTTCTGCCGGGGCCACCTCCCCGCGGGCCGCGCGTTTCTGGAGCGGCTCTGGGCTGCCGCAGCCTCGGCGCTTCCTGCGGCAGGTGAGGGCGGGGCCCGACGGCGGTCTGACCCAGGTGAGACGCCGGGTTTCCCGGGAGAAGCAGCGCTGGGAGCACACCCCAGGGGCCGGGGCAAAGTCTGAGCTGGCGTGGCGACGCTCTCAGGCAGGGCCGTGGGGTTGGCGGTGGGACTGAGGGGTCCCGTGGGTCTGGAGCTGTCCCTCCCGCCAGTGAGCCCCTCTGCACCCGGGCTGTTACTGTGCTGGCTGTAGTCGGTGCCTCCCGTGGGTTCCGTCCACCCCTCCCCCCCGTGCTTTTGGGCTTCACCATCAGCACCCTCAAGCGCCCCCCCCCCCCCGGAGGGGCCCTGGCGGTGATGGAGCAGGTGACCTAAGTTGGGCTGCAAACAGCAAGGCCAGAGGTTCAAAACCAGCAGCCACTCTGGGGGAGAAAGACGAGGCTCTCCGCTCCGGGAATCGGCAGCTCAGAGGGGCAGGCCTCCCCTGTCCCATGAGGCCGCTCTGAGTCAGCTTGGAATCCCGGACGGGGACTGTGGATTTCCCAGAGGCCTCCTTGCACAGTGGGAAAGGGCACCCACTTCCACGGAGGAGGGGGGATGACTCACGGTGCGCCCTGAAGAACAAAGAGGAGCTGCCTACAGGGCTTCCCCAGCTGTCAGTCCGTCTGTAGGGACACTGGCTGCCTCACTGCTCTCCGCGATCAGCTGGCAATCTTTCCGTGAGCAGCCGGATGCTTAAGCCTCTGGGTCACCAGGGTTCCGACACAATGTGTCAGGGACAGGATGGAGGCGGCAGAGGTGACACAAGTAACGGGGTGACAGGTGTTGGTGGGGATCTGCTCTCCCCTCAGTGTGGGGGGTAGGTGCCAACACTGAACTGGACAGGGTGGTCACGGTCTACGTGTCAGGGCCTGAGACAGGCAGGGGCAGATGGGGAGGGGGCAGGCTTTGTGCTGCTAGTCTAACTCACTCTTGTGTTTTCCATCCAGCCACCCCCCCGCCCTTGGGGGACCACCTTTCAGCATCATGATGGGGAAACTCCCTCTGGGGGTTGTCTCTCCTTATGTGAAGATGAGTTCAGGGGGCTGCTCAGACCCCTTGAAATTCTACGCCACCAGCTACTGCACAGCCTACGGTGAGGGCACTTTGGGGATGGGGCCAATGACCCAAGGAACCCAGAGAGGAGAGGCCCTTCTTCTAGGAGTAACCCCTCACACTGAACGGGGTCCACCCCAGAGTCTCCCCCCCTCCCCCCCACCCAGGACTGTACTGTCAGCCTGGTTCCATGATGCTGCCCCTCCCCCAGAGTTCTGCCCTTGTGACTCTGGCCCAGGCCCTGTCATTGGTTCCATTTCCTGTTGTCACAATCCCCGGGGAGGGGCTTTCACAGTCCCCCTCATCCCTGTCCTGCCTAGCGTTCACTCCCCTCCCCCAGTTCAGAGCCCTCATGTCCCGCCGAGGATACCGGCCCTATCCCCTATCTGCCCTCAGTCCTGCTCACCCTTGGTTCCCTTGTCCCCGTCTCCTCTGACAGGTCGGGAGGATTTCCAGCCCAAGATGGGCACTCACACGGGCACAGGCTACAAAGCCAACTACCGGCCCCTGGTCTCCTACCAACCCAGTCTCGACATCCTGGACAACCCTGCCATGGGGTACGGGCTGGGCGCCCTCCTGCTTGGCCCAGGGCCTCCAGGGTCTGAACACCCCCTCAGGCCCAGCAGAGTGCCTCCACGTTGGGTTCTGTGGAGGCTCTGAGGCCTGAGGGCACAGCCTGGCCTGGCCTCCGTCTGGGGCCCAGAGGCTGGACCCGAGGCTTCAGAAGAAGGGTTTGGGGGGAGGGGGCACCCCTGAGTGAGAGGATGAAGCCCCTAGAGGACCAGGGCAAGTGGCCCTAGCTCCTGCTCATCCTGCCCACCTTCCTCTAGGGAACAAGTCCCAAACACCCTCCAGACCGTGACCAGTCAGAGCTACCGCCCGCTGGAGGTGCCCGATGGCAAGGACGCACTTCCCAGGAGCCTGTACCAGACCAGCTCTGGCTATGGGCGGGACAAGGCCAACACGGGGCCCTCCACCAAGGAGGTCAGCTCCGGCCAGCCTGGGGGTGGGACCGGCTGGGACGGTCAGGGGTGGAGGGGGACCGCTCCCCTTCATCACCTCTGCCCATATTGGGCTGTTACGGCACGGTCAGCAGTTGGAAACTTCCAGCCAGCTCCTCTGTAGAAAGGCTGGCTTTCTACTCCCATAGAGAGTGAGAGGTCTCTCAAGCTGGCCAGGGCCAGTTCCCTCTGTCCTGGAGGCGGCTAGGAGCCCGCATCGCCTCCATGGTGGTGGATTAGGTTTGGCGTGATGGCTTTCACCAGAACCTCCCTCCCGCTCCCCCCACTGCGGCCACTTCCTGTGGGTCATTGTCATTATCCGCCACCCCCATCTCAAGCCCCAGCCCCACAACTGTCTTTGTTCCCGTCTTCACCTCCCCTTCCGTTTCTATCCCTAACCCCATCCCCACCCCCTCCCGCACTCAGCACTCACATTGAGGGAGAGAAGGAAGACTTGAGGGAGGTTAGAGCGGGTCTTGCTCCGTGAGGAGCGAGCGCCCCGCATGGGGCACAGCACGTGGAAAGGCCCAGAGGTCGGGCAGGCCATGAGTAGCAGAAAAAGAGGCTTCTGGAGACAAGCGGGGTGGGAGTAGGCGTCCACCCCGAGGGCTGCAGGGTGCCGAGCGGACTGCCTTGTACCAGAGATCTCTCCTGGGGTGGTGGTGGGGGACTCTGGAGAAATCCAGGGTGGAAGAGACTGCCATCCCTCACCTGTCTTCCTCCCTCCTCCCAGGTCCGGAAGGTCCATTTCGACACCCAGGATCACGGTGCCCACACCATCCCGGGGCTGGAGCCCAGGGAGGTGCCCCTGCTCCACCAGCAGCAGGGTAAAGGCACCACGGAGTGGGAGAACTCCCGACATGTGAGTGGGCGGGGTGACCCAGCCTTGGGCTTTGAGTGGGCTGGGCAAGGCGGCCCAGCTGGGATCCCATCACTGGGCAGAGGCCAGGCCGGCTCCTCCTCCCTCCACCAGACCCATACACACTGCACTGGCTCACCTCAGAGGACAAAGGAGTTGACATTTCCCAAAGGGCATCCACGTGGGCGTCTCCGACTTCCTTACAAGTGTTTTCAGATTTAAGCCGCAGCCTTCGGCACTGGAACTGAATTTCTAAGTCTGTAAGGGAGCCCCGGGGACAGAGTGGTTACACGTGTGTTGGTCTGCTAAGCGAAAGGTCATTGGTTCAAAACCACCAGCTGCTGATCAGGAAAGATGAGCCCTGTCAGAGTTGCTGTCTCAGAAACCCCCAAAGGTGGGGAAAGGAGACCCCAGGAAGGCAGGGGGGATAAGGGAGGTTACATTGTGGGTGCTGTCATCCATGACATGCAACTAAGTGTGTGTAGATAGTTGATTTTTGGGGGGAGGCATCAGTGCCCTCTGGTGGGAGTTGGAGGTCCAGCCTTGCTCCTGGAGAGCTGCTGCTGGATTTGAACCACCAACCCTGTGGGCCACAGTCCCGCACTCAACCACTACACCACCAGGGCTCAGCCCTAGATAGTTGAATGGAAGACAGATTTGCTCCATAAACCTTCCCAGAAACCCCAAACCCAGACTCACTTTTATTGTGCCAACTCTGACTCAAGGACAAAGTAGAACTGCCCCTGTGAGTTTCCGAGACTGTAACTTTTTTTTTTGGGGGGGGGGGGCAATCACTGTCCTCTGGTGGGAGTAGGAGGCGCAGCCTTGCTCCTGGAGAGCTGCTGCTGGATTTGAACAGCCAAGCCCCTGGGCCACAGTCTCCCACACAACCACTATGCCACTGGGGCTCAGCCCGAGACTCTAACTCTTTATAAAAGTCGAAAGCCTCGGCTTTCTCCTTTGGAGCTGGCTGGTGGTTTCAAACGGCGGTCCTTGCTGTTAGCAGGACCTTGAGTAAGCACTGTGCCATTAGAGCGCCTCAAATCACGATAAGCAAGTAAACACACAACCTAAATCAAATCCAAACGAAAATAAGGTAACCCCCCGTTTCCCCTGCTCCCCCTTTCCCTATGCAGACACTCCAACGCAGGGAGCATTCGTCTTCTTGATCCCCACCTCTCCTTGTGGGTAGATCCTGCCCGCTCCTAGTTCTGGGGCTGAGGGCGGACTGGGATCTGCTGCTCATTCCTGGCTCTGGGTGCCGGCTGTGGCACAGCAAGGACTGTCGCTGGGAACTGTGTTCTCACACGTGGCTCCTGGCCCTGGGGTGCCGGTCAGGACACAGGCGTCTCAAGACCTGCCACGGCCGCAGAACCCACCTGGACCCTGGTCTCCCTTCTGTTCCCCCCTCCCCCCCTCTGATTTAGGGCCCTCGCTTCATGACATCGGAGTACAACTCCAAGTATCTTAACGAACCAGCCAGCCAGCCAGGTATGCTGTGTCCAGTCCCCGCCTGCCTCCCACTGCACTTCCCTGCCCCCTCGGGCTGGGAAGGGGGTTGGGGAGGGGGTGCAGTTGGAGCTGGATAGGACCAAGAAGGTACCAGGGGAAGAAAGAAGGCACGCAGGTGGTTTAGGGGAGGGGTATCCCCCAGGGCTGCTCTGAGCCTTAGAACCCTTGATCCCCCTGAGGCCCATTGAGTGGCCTCTCCGAAGCCACCTCCCGGCCCCACCCTGCTTTCTGCCCACTGGCCTGGGGCCCACGATCCTGGTCTCCATATCCTTGGGATCATGTCACTCCCTCCCTACCCCTTCGAAGTGCAGGCGGGTGGCACCAGGCGGTCTGGGGACAGTGCGGGGGCTGTCTTTTGCAGATCTGTTACAGAAGAAATCCATTGGAGGCAAGGAGGAGACGGGCTTTACAGAAGGATCCATCAAGAACCCCATTGTCTTTAAGTCGCCCTCCCAGGCCCTCCCCGAGAGCCCCGTAAGTCAGTCCAGTGTGGTGTCCGGGCCTGGGCTCAAAGGAAACGAGCTGCCCATCGCCGCTGCCGTTGGGAATCCACAGGGCAGACCCTGCCCAGTCGGACCCTAGCGCGGGCACAGTTCA
Organism: Nesogale talazaci; assembly: GCA_004026705.1. NCBI lineage: Eukaryota > Metazoa > Chordata > Mammalia > Afrosoricida > Tenrecidae > Nesogale > Nesogale talazaci. The sequence continues at coordinate 36,401 of PVJH01009671.1, read as the reverse complement.
GAGACACCGATGGCTGCCCCAGAAGATACCTGTCGAGCCATTTGAGTTACTCCTGTCAGTTTGGTCCCATCCAACCCCCAAACAACAACCTCGCCGCCACGGAGTGGATTCCCACTCACCGAGGGCAGGATAGAGCTGTCCCTGTGGGCTTCTGAGACCATCAACTCCCTGGGAGTTGAGAGCCTCTCCTTTCTCCCACGGAGCAGCTCGTGGTTTCAAATTGCTGACCTTGCCGTTAGCAGCGTGAGGCGTAACCACCACGCTCCCTGGTCCTGTCCAGTGAGGTCTGAGTGAGCACCGTGTCCGAGGCCCGCCGTCTTGCTCAGCAAGGGACACGATGGGATGGACTCAAGAAGACTTTGAGGCTTGTTTGGGCTTGAGGTTTAAGGATTCTCTGAGGGCATTAGTTTGTGGGTTTCGTAAGCCTCTGTGGTTCCCCAAAGCCTGGATTCCATGAGAGAGTGAAATTCAAAAGCTTTCCCCTTTTGATCAGGATTCACCTATAAAATCTCTGATCCAGGGCTGAGCCCTGGTGGCATAGTGGTTGTGCGCGGGACTGCGGCCCACTGGGACGGAGGTTCAATTCCAGCAGTGGGGCTGGGCCTCCTACTCCCACCACCAGAGAGCAGTGATGCCCCCCCACCCCAAACCAAACCAAAACAAACAAAATCAACTTGGCTTAGACACGATTATATATGATTTATATGGCAGACTTTGTAATTCAAACCCAAGAGGAAAGGTAGGTTGGCATGGGTGGAAGCCACTGTTGGGGTTTTCCCCAGCCCCCACTTCTCATCTAACATGAAATAAAGCCCAAAGAAGAGAAGGGGCATAGCGTTTAGACAAGAATCTTGCTCTGCTGGTTCCCTTCAGGGTCATACTGTTCCCCTCTCTTTGCCCCAAACCCTTCCTGTGCCTCAGTTTCCCCAGTGCATCACTTGGTACCAAGCCCCTCATGGGTTGAGCAGATGGCTTCTGTTCGAAGGCTAACAGATAGAGAGGTTGACTGTTCAAAACCACTCAGGGGCCACGGAAGAAAGGCCTGGTGTTCTGCTTCTGACAGGCTGACACCCTTGGGGTCACTGAGAAGCAGGAGAGGAAGAAACACATTCTCCACCCCCCCACCCCACCCCCGGTCCAGCTGCAGTGGGGGCCTGGAGGCAGAGTCAGTGGGGGCAGATCGGAGACTCATTGTGCCAAGCTGCCTGGCTGACACTCTCGTTTCTTGCAGACTCTTCTCCCTGGCAGGAGTGTTACCAGGTCGGACTTCCTTCCCACGACCCACGCTCACGTAAGTCAGGGAGGGAGGTCCTGCTATAAGGGCAGTTAGCCGATGGCCACGGGGGCAGCTATATATGGGTGCCAGCTGCCTCTCTGCCTCCGTCCAGGGGGATGAGCTGCTGCCCGGGCTGGCCAGAGGCTCCCAGCGAGAGACAGCCTTCAGCCGGATGAACGAGAGGTTCCTGAACCCCAGAGTGAGTGACCATGGAGGTCCTCCCCGGGGAAGGCACCGCTCAGCAGAAGTGTCAGGGGTGGGGGTGGGGGTGGGGAGGCTGGCTTCTGGATGATAGGGTGTTCAGAGGACATTGAAGGATTTGAAGCCAGATCTTTGGAGATGGGGAGACAGCTCACCCCCCACCCCCGACCGAGGACCTCTGGGGCGGGGGGGGGGGGACCTGGACAGCTGAGATCTGTTTTCAAAGAGTAGGGGGGCTGCAGACCAAAGATCCGGGCCGGTCACATCTCCCCTGGAGGGCTGTGGACTAAAGGTTAGTGAGGGACCCACTCGGGATCATCCATCAGGAAGAAGCAGGGGAAAAGGGGCCAGGGTTCAGATTAGAGGCTGTGTGTGTGTGTGTGTGTGTGTGTGTGTCCCTGTCTGCCCGTCCTCCACCCTGGCACCCCCTCTCTCATGGCTCTGCGCCCTGCAGGGGCCCCAGGCCGGCCCAGAGCTGGGCAGCATGACCCACTGCCAGTTTCAGCCCCCCCAGCGGATACAGCAGCAAAGCAACCTTGCCATGCTGGGCCGGGAGTCCGTGGGGAACAAGGTGAGGCAGGCCCAGGGTCCCCAATGCCCCCCTGACACCCTGACCTCCTCCTCCTCACTTTCCTGGCAGCCCTAACAACGATTCCCCCTCCCATCCCCCTCTGGTGCAGGAGCTCACAGGGTATAGTCTGAACAACCCCAGCTATGTCCGGAGGGAAGACCCCGACCGCGATAACCGGTACCTGACCACCTACAACCAGAGGCAAGTCCCCTTCCCTGGCACCTGTTTTACAGTCAGAAAGGGACAGCAATCAGCTCATTGTCTGGTAGAAGAGACCAAGCTGTGTCTGAGAGGATGCTTCCAGAAGCTCAGGGTAGAACTCACACTGCCCCTGTGGGGGTTGTGAGATGGAAAACTTGACAGGAGGAGACAGCCTCCTCGTTCTCCTGCCTGTCGGAGGGTGGGTGGAGGGTGGGTTGGACCCCCGCAATGTCGTGACTCACATACAAAGCCCCCAGAGTTCCTGTCTGCTCCATTCAGTCCTTTGAAGCCCAGAGTGACTCCCAGCCGGGGTGGAGGCGAGGGTCGGCTTGCTGTGCAGGTTAACCAAGGGCAGGAGGGCAGGAGGGTGGAGGCCCAGCCAGACAGAGGGACCTGTAGGGCTGAGACAGGAGGGCTGGGCTAGAAGACCAGAGAGAACTGTCCCTGGTGGCGTGGCTGAGGTGTGGCTGCGTGTGCACTTTTGACTCTGGCCTGGGACTGAGGACAGAGGCAGGACGTCTGGTCAGGAGGTCACAGTGGGTTCTCAGAGACCACCAGTGAGATGGATCCCCATCCCTCCATCCCAGCACGTGACAACCTCTGTCCAAACTTGCTCCAGGTTCTTCGAGAACATTCCTAAGGGTCTAGACCGCGAAGGCTGGACTCGAGGGGGCATCCAGCCCCAGAAGCCGGGAGGTTACGCGCTCAACCACCCGGTCCCCTGTGGGGAGCCCACGCCCAACCCCACTGACAGCCTGCAAGATCTGCACCCGCACGTGGGAAGGTAGCCACCCAGCCCCTCTCATCTCCAGGTCCAGCTCTGCCTGGTCCATCAGGTCCTGCTGGGAGCTCCTTCCGCCTCCCTCTTCCCTCCTCCACCCCCCTCCTCCTCTCTCCCCCTCTTTCCTCTCCTCCTCCCATGGACTCCCCCCCCATCCTTGGGGACTCAGCTGCGGCTAGCCGAACCTCCGGGAAGGTGGCTCTTAAGATGAATGGGCTGCGGTTCCCCCCACCGAAGGCTCCTCTCTGCCCAAACCAATCCCACAAAGTTGGCATTTATGGAGAAACAGCCCAGAGCTGGCAGGCAGGGTTGTCTGTGTCTCGGCCGACTGGGAGGGACTGGAGAGAGAAGGGGCAGCCCCACCCCCACCCCAATCCCACCTGTGGGGATCTATCCCTCCCTCATCCATGCCTCCTCCCTCCCCTGCAGAACCCTGACCCACACGGACCCCTTCTACCAGAACACCCCCCAGAGCAGTCGCTTCATCCCTCCCAGGTGAGCCAAGGCCTGGGTGAGGAGCTTGGGGACCCACAGCTGCTCCCCATGTGAGTGGGGATGGGGGGGAGGATGGGGCAGGGTGGCATGGGTGGACCAGCCCTCCACTCCATGCCCCTGTGCCTGGGACCCAGCTGCAGGGTGCAGGGCCACAACATAGTGGCACTGCAGAGCCCCTCAAGCCCCTTCTCTGTTCCCCACAGGTTTGCTGCCCCAACTGGACAGGAGCCAGGTTATTGACCCTCTGCCCCACTACCCCCCCGCCCCCACCCCCACCCCACACAGCTACTTTCCTAATGAAATAAAGAGCAGCAAGCCCAGGGTGCTGGTCACTGTGGGGCACTGGAAGTGGTGCTCAGGGTGGTGGAGAGACCAGCACACTGAGGGACCCAGGACAAACCCTCTGGGCAGTGGCCCTCCTCTGCCTGTCTCATGAGAGAATGCACTGGGTCAGGGCAGCGAGGGACACCCAGGGAGGGCAGGCAGCCAGGTGAGACGGGAGGGGGCGGGGATATGCGTTAGTCGGGGTTGACTAGACAATCAAATCTGTTTTTTTTTCTGAGTATGGCTAGAAGTCTTTATTGATAACAATGGTGAGGCAGGGGGGTATGACAGCTTCTGCTTCGGAGGCACCATTCAGAACCTGAGCCGCGGCCTCTGAGAAGCAAATTCATAGACACGCGTATGTGAGTAAGAGAGAACGAGCAATTATACATTAAGGAAACATTCCAGCCCAGGCCAGATCAAGTCCATTAGTCCGATGTTGCCCTGTATGTCTGTCCTAGTCCATAAGTTCCAGATCGAATCCCTAATTCCAATATTACCCTCTATGCTGCTGCTAACCCATTCATTCCTCTTTAGACTCACCCACCCATGCAACGATGCCAAATGCAGAATGATCACAGGCCAGTGGGTGGAAAGTCTTGTGGACCCAGTGGTGGTGGAAGCATCTCAGCGCTGGTGGGGTGGGGGTGGAGGTTGTCCCCACGTGACTCCTCCAGCTCCAGGGCTCTGGGTCTATCAGCCTAACTCCATGTGGCTTGGCCACACGAATGTCTATGACGGCCACCTGGGCACAGAGTGTCAGGGCTCACAGAGGCAGGGGCCCCTTCCCACCAGCCTGGACCATCCGTGGGCCCCCTCTGGCAGCACTAGGCAGATACCCACTTGGCACAGTCAGGGGCTCTCCTTCAGCCACAGGTGCAGCCCAGGTTGTCCTAGGTGTCTTTCAATATCCCCCCAAAGTCCACTGCCCATGGTTGTCAAGCCAGCCACTGTCGGACAGACTGGAGCTACCCATGGGATTTCTGAGGTGTGTGAGACAGGGTTCTCTAGTGAAACAAAACCAGGACACTAATAATTCTCTCTCTACATTTATAGAGATAGATTTCTAACATAAGAAGCAGTTAACTAATTTATAAAGCAGCATGAATGGCTCGGTGCAACTCACTTGTGTGAGACAGCTAGTAGACTGGCAGTCCTTCGAGTCTTGAGGGGCGCTGAGTAGTCCTCTGTAGAGCAACTCAGGCTATCCGGCCACAGGCAGCAAACAGCAAGGCAGGTCACCAACAGTCAGCCAGATGACAGGGTCTGACTGTCCCCAGCTCAAGAGCTCTCTATTTCAGTAGGGTAGTGAAGCAGGGATTGAAGGAACCTCAACTCACAGAAAGACGGCATGGATTAGGTGTTCCACAGGTAGTGTAACTTGGAGATCGAGGCACAGGACAAAACTAGGCAGTTGGCTGGTCCAAAGATCCAAGAGCAAGATAAATGGTGAGGGTCCACCGAGCCATTTCTATCTCCACCCTTCAAACGATCTCACGTGTGTTCGTTGGCCACGTTGTCACAACAAACCTACCTATCGTCTTTGGCCATGTTGGCACTACAAACCTACCTATCACATGAGGCTGTAGATCTTTTTAAAATTATTTTTTTAGAATGATCTATTTTATTAGAATAGACTGATCATACCTGGTCCAAGAAAACTCACCTAGCAAACCCAAGACAACCAGATGTGAAAGACTGGCCTTCAAACATCATAGCCAAGGATGCCTCGTCTGCCTGTGATCTCACCACTGAAGAAACACCTCCACCCTTCAGGGGCCGCCAAACCATTCGGCAGTGCTTCCTTCACTGTGAGCTGTTTGAAGCCACCAGTCTGAGCACTCTGGACTCTTTTTTTTTTTTCAGACTCTGAATAGCTGCGGGGATCTCAGCAGGGGTGGGAGGCACCAGCTCCACTCTGACAGAGTGCCACAATGTGGCCCATGGAGGCTTTGACTATGTCACAACAGCATCAACCCTCCCCGGAGCCTTCTCCACCAGGTTACGGATAAACTGGGTCATGGTTCTAGGAGAGAGAGTCTGTGGCCCGATGTGACCCATTGAATGTCACCCCCGGCAAGTGAAGCTGTAGATCTGTAAAGAGAGAAACAGACTGCCACCTCTTGCTTCCATGGATCAGGCGGTGGGTTCAAACCACCCACCTTCTGGGCTAGCAGCTGAGAGCTCCATCTCTCTGCCTCCAGGACTTATTTTTGCACACACACACACACACACACACACACACACACACCCCTCTAGCTAGGTGCAGTGCCCAACTAGGCAACCTTCTAGCACTGGCCCTTATGTGTAAGTGAGGCATGTGGGCCCTAAGAGGGTGCCACACGTCTAAGGCCACACACGGTGGGCAGCCCCCACCCCCACCCCCCGCCCCAGGCTAGGGAAATGGAGGCTCAGCGTGAGGGGGCAGGCTCAGCTCCCTCCAGCAGGGCCTGGGCCTGGCTGTCCCCCTCCTGACTGGAGCAGCAGGTGGAGGGCTGTCCCTGGGCTGGCTGGGGCTCCATGTGGAAAGTGGGTGACTCCAGCTGGTCCCAGCATAGGGGGAGCGGGGGCGGGGGACACGCAGTGTCTTTCAGTTAGAAACCCAGCTAGACTCTGGACTTGGTGGCAGCCCCCACCCAGAGTCCCACAGGCTGCTGGTGGAAACCTGCTGGGTCGCTGCTGTGACAGGGGGTCCTGTCTCCAAACTATTGGCTGGCCGTGGTGAGGTGGGGCCCACGCCCGCACCTGTGCAAGCACACACACACACACACACACACACACATCAACAGAGAAGGACACCCAGGCCCACAACCACGGCCCCCCCACACTCACACACGCAGAAACACCACTCCGACCGGCAGGCCACCAAGACACCCAGGCACAGGCAACGCACAGGTGCATAGAGATGGGACCTGCTTGGGGGTGGGGGGTGCAGCCCCACCCCTGCACCTCTCCACTGCCGATGCCCCCTGGGGGTATCCTTTTACGCTTCATGTTCCCTGCTCCTCAATATGACCGAGATCTAGTGTCAGCCACCGGAGCCTGTGACCCCCCCCTCCCCCTGGCGCCTGCCTGGCTCGTGTGGCCCTGGACCTGGTTTCAGGACATCTGAGCTGTGCCCAGAAGGGGGACTCCTGATCTAAGCTGAAGACCCTGTTGTTGGAGACGACTCCTTGCCTCTGCCCTCTTCTTCCCTGCTGCACCCAGAGCAGGGGGCTGCAGGCTAGGCAGTCCAGGGCTGCGGTGGCAGGAGAGTGGGGGTGGGGGGGCAGGGTTTGAGACCCTCTGCTGGTGTAGGCACTGACCTGGTCTCATGCCGTGCAGCTGGCCAGGATGGGCTTGGTGCCCAGAGCTGACACTGTCCTCATAGCTTCCCAATCCTTCCCTTGCCCCTAGCTAGTCAGGGCAGGCTTCCTGGAGGAGGTGTGGGCTGGACTTTGGATGTCTTGGGCCAGGGAGGCACTGCAAGAGGCAAGCTTGGGTTTGGGGGTGGTACATGTTTCCAGTGGAGAAGGGGACTGGCTGGCCGGACCATGCAGGGGAGGGCTAGGGGGCACACCGGGGGTCAGGCTAAGGAGTCCTTTGTCCCCTGCTCAATGATAAGACTCCACCCAGGCAGGTACCATGCTTGTCTGAGTCACAGCAGAAGCTCCACAGTCCAGGAGGGTGGAGGGGGTCAGTGACGGCTACGCAGCATCCATTGTGAGTCAGTGAATGAATGAGTGAATGAATGAATGAATGAATGATAAAACACACCGTCTACTGACCTCCAAACATCACCCCCCCCCCCAGACCAAGGGTGCCAGTCACCCAGGTCCTGGCACTTGCACAGTCTGGCAGCTGAGACCCTGCCCTGGCCCTCAAAACCTCGGTACGTAGTCAGACAGCAGCCAGGCTGCTGGGAAGCCGGGACCCGGCAGGAGATTGTGTCTTACAGGGTGGTCTTTGCCTCGCCACCCTCCCCTTAGGAGCTGGTCCAGGAGGGAGGTGGTCCTACTACTCAGGGGCTTGAAATCGACGTGGCGCCAGAAGTTCCCGGGGAACTCCCACCCATGGTACCAGCAGAAGCACTGACTTCAAGACTACTGGCTCTGACCTCTGGCCCCGTCTGTCTCCAGCCTATCCTTCTCCTCTCCTGGCCCCCTGCTGTCCATCAAGTATGCCAGTGATTGAGTGAGTGAGTCTGGGTTCACGTTCAGGCTCTGCCATCTAGAGGCCTTGAGCGGGTTCCTTGAGGGTTTCAAAGGCCCGTTCATAACACTCCCTACCTTCAGGGAGTTCCTTTGAGGACTCGGGTGCCCCCGACCCCAGCCAGGACATTTCCAGGGGCGTCGCGTGCCTGTGCAAGTCGGACGACAAATCGGGAAGACTGGAGAAGCCGCGTTGCACTGGAAAGACGTGGACCACGGCAGATGTCAGACGTGCCGGGGAATGAGCGAAGGACAAACCTATCTGTCCTGGAAGACGTCCGGCCAGGCTTCATCTCAGGATGTGCTGTCAGGAGAGCGCAGTTCCTGGAGAAAGCTTGGTGGAGCGGAGGGGCAGCGGGAAAGAGGAGATGGATGGACACAGTGGCCGCAGCCGTGGGCTCAGGTGAGGACGGCGGCATGGTGCAGGCCTGGCTGTGCTTCCTTCTGTTGTCAAAGCACCAGAGGGCATGGCACCTGGCAGAGGGAGCGAGACGGGGCATGTGAGGCTCAGCACACACCCACCAGGCCTGCTCTGAGGCTAATGCCAGGAGAACGGAGGCCCCGCGAGGGCTTGGCACGAGGCCAGAGGCACGCAGAGGACGGTCCTTATCAAAAAGAGCCAGCTTTTGATACACCGCGGGTTTAATAGGCGCAGTTGTACAGCAATAATTATTATTATATTAAAGTTATAGAGAGCATGAGAGAAATCAGAGTCAGACACATATCACATCATGGTAGCATGCTCACCTCTGCCAGTTGAGCGGTCCATGTGGAGAGCGAACAAGTGGGGGAAGGGATTACATGATGAGGGACTGAGAGCGTCCGGTGCTCAGGGGGCTCGAGAGAGGCAGGGGAGAGAGGGGAGGAGAGAGCAAGGAGAGAGGCACCAGAGAACCTCTTCTGTCCAATCCTTATATACCCTTTGGAGTCATGCAAGGCCCCTAATTACATATGTCACAGGAAGGGTTTGTACCATATGCACACGTTACAGCAAAGGGAGTTCCCATGAGGTGCTGAAACAATCAGGTATCAGGCATCAGAATCAATGGATCAGTGGCTCCCGATACGATGGCGGAAGACAAATGGATACAGAGGCAGAGTGGAAGAAACGGATGGTGCCCGGCTACCAAACGATTAAGTGTCTGGAGTCTCGAAGGCTTGAAGATAAACGAGTCGCCGTTTAGTGCAGAGGTAGCAAAGCCCACATGGAAGAAGCATGCCAGCCTGTGTGATCAAGAGGGGTCGAAGGGAGCAGATATCGAGCATCAAAGAATAACAATCACATCACTATGAATGAGGGGGAGAACAGGGTGGGGACCTAAGGCCCACTGGTGGGTAATTGGTCACCCCTTTACAGGGGAGTCACGGGGAGGAGACAGACCAGTCAAGGTGCAGTGAGGCAGTGATGAAGCATACAAGTTTCCTGAAGGCTTCCTCCCCCCAAATATCATGGTCCCAACTCTACCTTACAAATGCAGCTGGACTGGAGAAGGTACACTGGTGGAGAGGGGAGCTGGAGAGATGGGGAAACCAGGATGGGTGAGCCCCTTCGGGCCAATGGTTAGATTGGAGCTGCTGGAAGGGTAGAGAGAAAGGTGGGTAGAGAGACGGAACCAACCGCAAGGATGTACACATAACCTCCAATCTGGAGGACAGACACCAAAGGAGTGGGCTGGGGGAGAGTTCGGGCAGTGTAAGATATGACAGATCAATAATCATTTATAAAGTATTGAGGTTTGGTGGGGAGGGGAGAGCAGGGGGAGAGGGGGAAGGATGGGGTGTTGATATTAAGGGTTCGAGGGGGAAAGCGGCTTTTTGGAGAATGTTAACAGCATCAGACATGGGAAGGTGCTTGGCACAGTATAGGTATTTATGTGTTATGAAAAACGATGCATGAACCCCCAGTAAAGTGATTTTTAATTTAAAAAAAAAGAAAGGGAGATAACGGGGTCCCATGTGACAAGACCAGATACCTGACTCCTCGATATGGCTAAACAGGTTCCACTAGAGATCCATTAACGGCATGTGAATCCGCCCCCAGGCTTCAAGGGATGCTGACCATCCTCCCAACAGCAGGGGAGTATATCTAATTGTGGAAAAGTCCTGTCTTCCTCCCACAGTCCTCTCCCTGCTTGGTCCTGACTGACCCCCTCCCCCCGCCCCACCACCACCCGGAGGCCTCCTCAGGATGAAGTCCTGCTGCCATAACACGGTGAATCTTGAAAGCACCAAGCAGGGTCAAAAGTCAGCCAGTCACCCAAGCACAGATCCTGTACGAGCTTACGGGACATAAGCAAACAGAAAGCACAGGGTCTTCGTGACAGGCGGCGGCGTGGTTACCTGTTGGGCTGCTCACCGTAAGGTCAGCGGTTCAAAACCACCAGCCGCTTGGAGGGAGAAAGAGGAGGCCCTCTACTCTCATAAACAGTGACCGTCTCAGATACCCACGGGGGCAGCTGGACCCCGTCCTAGCGGGCTGCTGTGTGAGTGGGCATTGACTCGATGGCAGTGAGTGGAGGCGGGAGGGAGAGAGAGGGGCAGGGGAGGTATTGCTCAGGGGGCATGGTGGTGGAACAACATGGAAAATGACCAAGTGGCTGTGTCTCCCCCCGCCCCCAAAGAATGTAACCAACATCCCCGAATGATTTAGGTGGGCCAACGCTTTATGGGTTATCTTTTGATCCCAACTCAAAAGAGAGTGGGTGTGGTAGTAACATAATCTGTTGTCCATTTGAGAGGATGACCAGTGAAGGGGTGGACTTTACCTGCCAAACAGGCAATCGCCAATGAGGCCTCTGTGGGGGCATGGCCTTCTCCTAAGGATTCTGGGAACGCCTGTATTTCCTCCTTGAAAGTGGGTGACACACTCTCTGGACTCACTCCCTGAGAGACGCTCTACAGGCAGGACACATGGCGCTATGCTGATTGACCCCATGCCCTGGGAGCTGGAGGACCCACAGGGCTCCACCCCCACAGCGCTGAGATGCTTCTACCACCACTGGATCCTGGAGACTTCCCACCCACTGGCCTGTGCTCCTCCTGCATGCAGGGTCATTGCATGTGTTCTATGAGTCTGAAGAAGACTTTCTAGATCAGTAGGGGACATATGGGCTAATATCAGACTTATGGACTCCATTTGGACTAGACTGGGGTGATTTCTCAATACTCAACTGGTCTTGCATATGAAGCTCATTCTTACACACGTCTGAGTGTCCATGAATTTCTTTCTCTGGTCTATCCGGACTAACACACTGCCCAGTTTGTGCCCGCTCAGAGTGACCCTGCAGGACAGAGGAGAGCGGCCCCTGAGGGTTTCTGGGACTGATTTTTTTTTGGGGGGGGGGGCAAATCACTGCCCTCTGGTGGGAGTGGGAGGCCCAATCTTGCTCCTGGAGAGCTGCTGCTGGATTTGAAACGCCAACCCAGTGGGCGTGGCCAGTGGGCCACAGTCCCGCACTCAACCATGACGCCTCCGAGGCTCAGCCCTCTGGGACTGACTTTTAGGGAAAAGAAAGCCCGGTCTTTCTACTGCAGTGTGGCTGGCGGTTGACCTTGCAATTAGCAGTCCAACACGCGTAACCACTGCGCCACCAGGGCTCCTGTTCCCCTGGGGGAAGGACCTTCTTCCTGTGGGCCTGAGCCTCTCAGACTGAGCCAACTTCTCAGGAGCTGCTTGGTTTGCCCCGGGGTCGAGCTCTCGGCAGCCCACAGTCCCTGTTCCCTCCCTGAGAGTGATGATGCCAGCTGTCCCCAGACACCGCCTCCAGCCCAGCCACCTGAGGAGGATGCCTTGGAGAACTTTCCAGTGTGACCAGCCAGCGATGGTGCTGAACCCCTAGAAGCCCGGAGCCTACTGAGAGTCAAGACTATTCCCTGGGCTGTTTCCTTCACAGCAAGAACAGAGAGAGGCCTCCCTGGGGGGCAGTGTGGGGATGCTGGTGGGGCCCGCGCTGACGCACTGCTGAGGGAGTGTCCTGCCCGGAGGCCAGAGGGGCCCAGGGCTGGGCGCACGCCCTCACCCGGCTCCTGACGCACGCAAATAGTGTGAGGCTCGGCTGGGTGCAGCCCAGTGGCAGGATTATGACAGGGACCATCTGGCCGGGGTCATGTGGTGACAGGCATAGCCACCAGCCCTCAGACTTGACAGCTGGCCGCTTGGGGGAAAAGGAGGCCTGCGGGGGGGGTAACAGGCATGTGTCCGTGAAACCTGCATGGGGGCGGGAGGCAGGCCTGGTAACAGAAAGATGAGGAGTGATGCTCTGAACAGCTCCCCGGTTTCCTTTCCGACCTCCGGAGGGCCACTCGTGCCAGCAGAAAACAGGCCAGAGCCGACGGCCTGGCACCCAGGAGCGGGGCGGGTGCCACACCGCTCCGGGTGTCACCCTGTCTTCTCCAGACGGTGGCAGACAGACTCACCAAGTAGTTGCCCTCCTGGCAGGGTCTTTGTGACCAGCTCCGTGACAGCCTGCTGGGTCTCCTGTCTCGGGGGCTTCTCCTGCCCGCAACCCTTCCTCACGGCCCTGCAGGAAGGAACCAGCCTCGTCCTCGCAGCCAGGGACAGCCTTGGACCTGTGCTTTCTGTGTGTGTGTGTGTGTGATATGTATGTGGTGTGTGCATGTGTAGTGTAGTATTTATGCATGTACATGCACACGTGGCATGGCGTGGTAGGTATGTGTATAGTGTACGGTGACATATTTGCACATGTGATGTGTGTACCTGGTGTAGTATGTATGTGTATGTGTGTAGGAGTTTGGAATAGTGGATGGGTCTAGTGTAGTGTGTGTATGATGTGCGGCTTGCATGTGTGTGTGTGTGGTGTGGTCTCTGTGTAGTGTGCTGTGGTCTCTGTGTACTGTGTGTGGGGGGGGTTATGTCTGCACATGCATGGTGTGGTGTGGTATGTCTGGGTGGTGTGTGAAGTGCATGGGTGCTGTCAGTGTCACCTGCCTGTGGTGTGTTCTCAGCAGTCCCTGGGTGGAGATGGTGCTCACCTGTGCTAACACAGTTCAGTGAGACAGTCAGACATGATGGGACCTGGGGTCCCAGCCACCTGGCTGAGGGGTGGCCCCTGCGCTTGACTGGCGGGCTCCGGCGCCCGGCAGAAGGAGCAGGGGAGACAGAGGCACATGGGCGGCAAGCCCAGTATCAGACTCGGGGAGATGATGGGGTGTGGAGCAGGCCTGGGGCGTGGAAGCGTGCCTCCAGTCCTCCCTGCTGATGAAGTCTAGGCTACGGGAAGCAGCAGTGGGGTTTGTTAGAGGGATTTGTGCACTCTTGGACTTGTCAGACGAACCCCAAGTGTACTAGGCTCACAATCTGGGAACCACAATCCCCCTCTCCGCCTCCCCACGGCAGCAGGCTCCTGTTGTCCCCCTTGAACCTTCACCCGGCCTCAGAAGGGCTTGGCAAGGTCCCGCTCACCAGCCTTCCATCCCAGATTTGAAAGCCAGGGTGCGTGATCGTGTTGGAAGGTCACGTGCATGCACCCAAATGGCAAGAGAAATTGCCTTCTGACCTTCCCACCCCTCCCCGTGCCAAACTCTGGTGCCTAGAGTGGGGGTGGGTTTGTGGGGGTTCTTCAACAGAGGGAGGGAGAGGAGGCTGCCTTCAGAAACCCAAAGAATTCCAATGTCCTGTATGGGGTGTGGGTCACCCATGAGAAGGGGGAGTGTACGCGGAAGTCCCCATGGGCCCATCTGAAAGGGAGGAAAGCTGTCCTTTCAGGGACTTTGTAGATCAGTGAGAAAGAGGTCCTTTCAGTTGGAAAGTTTTCATAATCACATCCAGAGCTACAAAGTCTTTCATGTCAACAGAGCCTTCAGACATACGGGAGATATTGAGGGCTCAGGGCCCAGATCCTTGCAATAAGCCAGCACCACAATAAAGCAGTTCACACTGTGCCTGGATTTATTAAAAGAGGCCCTAGGGCCACTCTCCACATCCTTCTTCACAGAACCCAGCTTCCCGGAGAAACTAGATTCCAGGAAGAAGAACACGGCATGGGCATCAGGATGGGAGGAAGGGTTACTAACCACCTGCGATGTGCAGAGGACAGAGCCTGGCTGACTAAAAGTGAAGAGGGCTTGGAGCATTTGCTGAAGAAGATCAAGGATTACAAGCTTCTGTCTGGATGGCAATTCAACGCCAAGGAGACCCTCATCCTCACAACTGGGCCAGCAGGCGACATCGTGATGCATGGAGAAAAGACTGACGTTGTCAAGGATTTTGTCCTGCTCCGGTCTGTGTCCCACGCTCACGGAAGCAGCGGGCGAGAGATCAAGCCACGCGTGGCGTGGGGGTCCTTCTGCTGCACAAGACCTCTTTCAAGTGTTGAAAAGTAAAACTGGGACTTTGAGGACCACGGTGTGCCTGGCCCAAGCCGTGACATTCTCCACTGCCTCTTAGACATGTGGCAGTCGGTCACTGAATAAGGAAAACCAAAGGGAAATAGATGCATTAGAACTGTGCTTTGGCAAAAATGACTGTAAGCACCATGGGTGATCCAAAGACCAAATGGATCTGCCTTGGAAGAAGCCCAGCCAGGAAACTTCTAGAGGCAAAGATGGTGAGACTCCATCCCATGAACTTTGGACATTGTGTTAGACAGGGTTCTCTAGAGAAACAAAACCAGGACTAAAACCAGAAACAAAACTAATAATTCTCTCTATATATTTATATAGATAGAACGATATCTAGCATAAGAAATAAACAGAAATAAACTGCCCCAGTGGCGTAGTGGTTGTGCGCAGGACTGCGGCCCACAGGACTGGCGGTTCAAATCCAGCAGCGTCTTTCCAGGAGCAAGGCTGGGCTTCCTACTCCCACCAGGGCGGTGATACTCTCCCCCCCCAAAAAAGAACTAAGCAGTTAATAAAGCAGTACGATTGACAGTGCAACTCACTTGCATCAGGCAGCTAGTGCACTGGCAGTCCTTCGAATCTTGAGGGCCACTGGGCTTTCCTCTGTAGAGCAATTCAGGCTACCCAGCCACAGGCAGCAAACAGCAAGGCAGGTCACCAACAGTCAGGGTCCAACAGTCCCCAGCTCAAGAGGTGTATGCTCCAGTAGGGTGGCGAAGCAGGGATTGAAAGAGCCTCAACTTACAGCCACGCAGTCCATGGATCAGGTGTCCCACGGGTAGAGCAGCTTGCAAATCGAGGCACTGGACGAGCCAGGCAGCCGGCTGCACACTGGTCCGAAGATCCAAGAGCAAGAGAGAGAAAGGGGAGGCTCTCCGAGCTATTGATATCTCCGGCCTTCAATCAATCTCACATCTTCATTGGCCACGTTGGCACAACAAACCCACCGATCACAGACATGCTATCCGGAGAGACCGTGATGTGGACAAGGACTCCTCACTTGGTAAAGGAGCGGGGCAGCGAAAAGCAGAAGGCCCTGGAAGAGACGGACTAACGCAGTGTCTGCAACGATGGATGCAAACATACGAACAACGCTGAGGGTGATGTGGGACCTAGGGGGTTTGTTCTGTTGTACGTAGGGGGCTGTGGGCCGGAACCTACTTGATGGGACCTAATGACCACAGGGGCGCTGTCAGGCAAGCATTGGGTTCCTGGTTCAAACCCACCAACCGCAGGCACCGGATGAAGCTCTCCTCTCCCAGGAAGACTGTTGGCCGCGGAAACCCTATCGGGCTTGCAATGAGTTGGGTTGGAGGAGCGGGGTTGGGGTTAGGCCATCTCGTGCCGAGCCCTGGTGATGCTGCCAGGCAAGCGTTGGACGGCGAACCCCCAGGCCAGCTGTTCGAATGCCCCAGCAGCTCCCGGAGAGAAAGAGGACCTTCTCTGCCAGGGAGTCTTCATCAGGATTGAGCTCCTCAGTGGTGCTGGACTTCCTGGCTGGCTGGCTTTGTGTCTGTTTGTCTGTGCTGTGCGGCACAGTGCTTACAAGCTGGGCTGCTAAGCGCAAGGTCAAAACCCCAGCCGCTCCGCAGACAAAAGACGGGCCTTTCTATTCCCATAAGGAGTCTCAGAAACCTGCAGGGGAGGTTCTACCCTGTCCTGGAGGTCACTCTGCCTTGGCATCATCTCAGTGGCCGTGAATTTGTTCTTCTTACTTTTTTTAACAAGGTGTGCAACAGCATCTGAAGACAGTCTGAGAGATAGTGCGTCCACACGATGTGTCACCCAGACCAGACTCGGGCCTACACCGTTGGAAAGTTGGCATCTACAGACCTGCCCGTTGCAGGCTTCTCACATGCCTGCCCCTGGCAACAAATGCAGAGGCCATGCAGCACCACAGAGCCAGGTCGGGGGGACCATCCCCGCGCACGCACCATCCACCTGCACAACGCTGCACTCCGTCCCCGTGGGCCAGATGGACCGGCCGAAGAGGTGTCTGGAAGGGTAACGGGTTCCACGCTTGACGCCTGATGCAAAGGTGTCTGTGCAGATGCCCCCAGATGGCCCTCAGCAGCAAGGCCTGGCAGTCAGCCTGCCCTGGAATAGCCTGTGGTCTTCAAAGTCACAGAGAAAGCAGAGCTAGGTGTCCACCCTGTTAATAAGTGAAGTCGGCAGTACTTTAGGTGACAAATGTATAAGAAGGAAATGATAAAGCCAGCAAAGAGTTCCGTGGGTGGTAGCCAGGACAAACCCTCCCCGAGAGGTGACTTTTGAGAGAAAAGAAACCTGGTGGGCTGGAGAATGAGGCAGCACAGACCCCAGGAAGGGCATTTTAGCTACAGGTACCAGCCACACACAAGCCCTATGCAAGGAGGGGTGCCTGGTCATTGAGTTCTGCCCAGGAGGCTAGTCGAGTGTTCCATAGGTCAATCTGCTGCAGGCGACCTCTTGAGAGTATTGAAAAGCAAGGAGGTTACTTTGAGGACTAAGGTGAGCCCATCCCAAGTCATGGCGTTTTCCCTCGCCTTCTGTGCTTGTGAAAGCTGGGCACTGGGCACAGAGGTTCGAAGAAGAATGGATACATTGAAATCGTGGTGTCAGAGAAGCCTATCAGAAGCTGCTGAAAGGACGAACCAACCGGTCTCGGCAGAAATGCGGCCAGAAGGAAGGCATAGAGATGATGAGGCATTGGGCTGCAGTTTTCAAAGTCAGCAGTTTGAAGCCACCAGCTGCCCTGGGAGGAAAGATGGGATTTTCTACTCCTGTAAAGAGTCAGTCATAACCTGGTCAGCTCGCAGGGGCAGTGCTACCCTGTCCTATAAGGTGGTCTGAACCAGCATGACTCTGGCTGGGAGTCTGGAGTTTCTGCGTCCAGGGAGCGTAGTAGATTATGACTTGCTTTCTAGAGACCACGATGCCTACACTGTCAAGAGAGCTTGCTGCTTGGCGGGAGAAATCATCCCCTTTGCTTGCCCCAGAGATGAGGGACCTTTGGTCACCCACATCCGTCTTCCTGGCACATGGGACTCTGACCCTGTCGCTGCCTTACCTGGGCAGAGTAGCCGCTCCATCTCCATCAGCCTGTTCTCAGCCTCAACCCCAACCATGCTCATGCTGACACAAGGGTGTGGGGAGGGCTGGGGGGATCACACAATGGTCATACTTAATAACGGACGTATAGGTCCCTCGACCCTGGTATCCCCCAAATGCCCCCGGAGCTTCTCTCATGCCACCCCAGGCTCAGCCCAGGGTGGGCAGCAGTGAGGACACCTTTTGGAGGGTCAGCCTTGTGCTCCCCCCTGCCAGCAGAGCCTTCTCTCCCTTGAACTGTGACCTGTGGGAGGGAGCATCACAGAGGCTTCCCTTCTCTGGGGTTTAGTGCATCTGTTCCCAAGTTCAAAGTCAAGCTTCTAGATCTCCCAGTCTCTCTCCAAACCTGGCTCTGGCCGGGCTGTCTGTAGCCTCCGCGCTGGATTTCAAAGCCTCTTGTACAACTCAAAGGCAAGGACGCGTCTTTGTTCTGAGTGTTCTTTGGAGTGTGGAGAGCAGGGCAGCCAGGGAGCCGGTTTGGCACTGGAGAGAAAGACGGTGGCAGGGAGGAGACAGAGAGTGCCCACAGACTGGCATGGCACGCAGCCTTCAAAGCCACAACCTCCACCTCCCAGAGTATGCAGCACACCGAAGCATCATGGGACTCTTTCAAGGGGGAGCGCCCCCCACATCGGGGTCAGGGTCAGGACTGCGATACGAAGCCTGTGAGTCACCTGTCCCGGGCATGAAGTGTAAGGAGAGCTGACACACGCTGCTGTGGTCATGGAGATCAATGATATCTTACTCAATTTTTCCTTTTAAATGAAAAATGCAAGCATCTTTCTTTGGGCCTTTGGGCTGCCGTCACAGGAACATGGAAGGGGGAGGGCTGAAAGAACAGAGGGTTTGGGATTTAGCTCCAGGTCCACCCCAGGGGCTGGACCAGGCTGGGCTGGGCCCTCCTGGAACCCTGAAAAGGAGTCTGCTGGTGTCGCAGGTGAGGCATCCTGCTGCTCCCCACAAGGGCCGTGGTCGAAACGGCCAGCTGCCCGAGGCAGAAAATGAGGTTTTCACTCCTGTGACGATCTGCAACCTGGGGACCCTCAGGACAGTTCCACCTCGTCCAGGAGTGTGTGTGTGTGTGTGTGTGTGTGTGTGTGTGCGCGCGCGCACATGGGACCCACGGGACCCTCCCCTGCTCCTCCTGGCCTCTTCTCCTTTCCACTCCTTGGGTAAAGTGACCAGACGTCCTGCTTTTTAACAATATGTCCCGTGCCCTGCGGGGTTTTTTTTTTGTGGGCATCACTGCCCTGGTGGGAGTAGGAGGCCCAGCCTGCTCCTGGAGAGCTGCTGCTGGATTTGAACCACCAACTCTGTGGGCCACAGTCCTACATATCACCACTACACCACTGGGGCTCAGCCCCCTGCGGCGGCATTTTAGAATTAAATAAATATATTCTAATACTATTTTTGCATTCTATGAACATTTTTGTTGCTCCATATAGACCAAATTTTTAATCAAGAACACCCCCCCCCCCCAGGTCAATGGTGTCCTGCTTAAAATCTGGTCACTTTCGGGTTCTTGTGACAGGCCCTCATTTGGCCCCTGTCTCTCCCACCTCCGATCTTCGCCTCCCCCCTACCCCCGCACTGTGCGCTTGTCTCTCACTCATGCTCTGTGTAACGCAGAGGTGAGGACGCTCACAGCCCACCCTGCCGGGCGAGGATGGAAGGGACGGAGCAAAGCTCACAGTGACCGTCTAGGGCAGACCTGCCCTCTCGGGTTTTGGAGACCGAACTCGGAGAGTGTCCGAAAAGAAACCCCACAGCAGCAGTTGGTTCTCAACCTGTGGGTCGGGACCCCTTCGGGAGTCGAACGACCCTTTCACAGGGGCCTCCCGATTCATGCATAACAGTAGGGAAATGACGTTGATGAAGTAGCAAGGACAGTAACTTTAGGGTTGGGGGTTACCACCACATGAGGAACTGTGAGAGGGTGGCGGCATGAGGCATGAGCAAGGCGGAGAACCGCTGGCCCACAGGGACCCTTCTGCTCTGCTCTGCAGGGCCGCAGTGCGGTGTTTGGGGTGGGTTTTATTTGCTGTTTGTTGAATCCTGGGAAGAAGGACTTGGAAGAAGTCGTGCAAGAGCTTCAGAACATGAGGGGCTGCCCCCGCCCCCGGAGCATTCCAGAAGGGCTGTCCGCTGGAGAGAAGAAGGCTTCAGGGAAAAGGGTCAAAGAGGAGGGATGAGAGTCAGGCAGGGCGTGTTGATTCTCTGACTCCAAACACCCCAATCCGGCTCCTTGTCATTGTCACAGCGACCCTAGTGGGCAAGAGTGGAACTGCACCTGTGGGTTTCCGAGATGGTGCCTGGTGGGTTTGAACCGCTTTGGGGTTCACAGCCCCATGGTCACCCACTATGCCACCAAGCTCCTATGTTGAATTTGTTAGAGGTAAATAGCCTCACCTTTCTCCGGAGGAGTGACTGGTGGGCGCGAACCGCTAACTAACGGCCTAAGACTCTAAGTGAGGAGTCACTTCCATTCGTCTCACAGTCGAATGGGCTCCACTCCAGCGTGTGTCTCTGGGCTCCAGGCTTTCTTCCATCTTAGCCAGAGCAGATGGTAAAAGAGCAGGGTGGGGCTATGCAACGGGGAGGCGGAGGTTGACGGACGGGAACGGATGGCTGGCATATGAAATCAAGAACAATTATCCCGGTTCAGCTGGTGAGAAAGAAGTTATGCTCTTGAAGGAATTGTCAGCTATGCGTCCTCGCTATCACACGGCGCACGCACAGTTTCAACCAGGCATTGCTGAACGGAACAAGACGAAGAGCTGTATTTGTGTTACGGTGACTCAGACTGCGACCCCGATTCAGGAAAGACCAATGCCAACAGGCCTGGAGCTGTCACCACAGACCGAGGAACAGAACACCCGGGACACTGTCACGTGGCAAACTTGTGAAGAAACGGGCCTGCCGAAGGGACCGTGGATGGAGATCGATTCCAGAGAAGTTTAGGAAGATGTCTGAACGCCGGTTGACGGGGACATGTCGGGGCTGGGGAGGCGTGCAGGGTATGACTAGAGAGGATGCCTTTCACCAAAGAGGGGCTACGAGAAAAATAATGCAGACTGAGCTCAGCCAGGAGGTTGGAAAAGGAACAGAGGGGTTAAAAAAAGTACATCCCCACTTTGTTTTGTGATTTTAGGCAAGAGCATCTTTAGTGGGGGGGGGGTGCATCACTGCCCTCTGCTGGGAGTGGGAGGCCCAGGCTTGCTCCTCGAGAGCTGCTGCTGGATTTGAACCGCCAAGCCAATGGGCCACAGCCCCTCACACAACCACTATGCCACTGGGGCTCAGCTGCAAAAGCATCTTTCAAAACTATTCTGGGGCTGAGCCCCGGTGGCGTAGTGGTTGTGCGCGGGACTGCGGCCCACTGGGACGGAGGTTCAATTCCAGCAGTGGGGCTGGGCCTCCTACTCCCACCACCGGAGAGCCGTGATGCCCCCCCCCACCCAAAAGAAAAACAAAAACTATTCTGCGTCTGTTTTCTTTGTGTTTGATTGGGGTGTCGTTTGTAGGCATCATTCCCCATTGGAAGGGGTGAGTGAGCATCCTATTAAAACAAAAGATTTTTTTTTTTTAAGAGGAAAAGGTTGTGTGAGGGCGGGGCACATGCCTCTTCCACCCACAGCCCTTGGGCTCACCCAGGGTGCCCGGGAATGCGTGTGCAGCTGCGTGCCAGGGCAGAGGGGAGCACGGAAGTTGGTGTGACCCAATTTAGCCATTTCACGCTCAGAGACAGACTAACTCCCCCCTCCCCTCCCCAAATCAGGGATTCCCACCAGACCAGACGAACTAGCTGGATGATGACGCCCAGGTCCCACGACTGTAATTTTGCTGCTCTTATGAATCAGGTGACCCCTGGGAAAGGGTCATCATTAGTTCTATCTTCAAAGGGGGTCGAGACCCACCGATTGAGAACCGCGGCTGTAGAAGACTCACAACGGGGGCGGGGGAGACGCGAACAGAATCAAAACTTTCTCATGGACTTCAGGTTCTCTGGAGCCACGGAGGTGGGTGAGGCCCCAAAATGACGGGTCTGAGGTCACCTTGAAAGCTCCCACCACAGGAAGTCCCGGGAGTCTTCTAAAAGCCAAACCCATTCTGGTGCAGCCCAGCCAGGAAAGACTGTCTGCCTCCAGCTCTGTGCTCCTCTGAACTCTATCTGGGCAGGATCGTGCTGACTGCAGCGGGTCGAAGGACGAGATGAAGAACTTAGCGCCAGTGAGACGATGTGAGGGGCAGCTGAGAAGCGTCCTCAGCGTCCCGGGATACTCAGGGAGACACTTTGGGGAGGCTCTGCGGGCTGCATTCTCAACAGCATCCGTGAAGGGGGACAAAGAAGTTGGTGGGGGAGACCCCATGGCTACTACCCTAGAGAAGGTCCAGGCCAGGCAAGTCCAGGCTCAGTCAGGAGGTCCTTGGTGGGCGCCTTTTGTCTCTGATCTCAAGGAGAGGATCCGAGGTGCTTCTGGCCAGAGGTCCAGGAAGACATTCAGGTTAGGGCAGCTGGTGACCAGCTGTGACCACGCAGGAGGAAGAAGCCCACCGGCCACGCCTCAGAAGCAAGGTGAAGCCATTTGCCTGTAGAGATTTCAATCCAGGGGCCTCGGCGGTGTAGCGGGTGACTGACGGACTGGCTGCCAACCCCAACGCAGTTCAAAGCCACCAGTCTCTCTTCAGGAGAACAATGAGTCTCTCTGTCTCTTTAGAAATTGGCCAGGCCCACAAGGTGACTTACCAGACCCAGAGGCCTGGCCCTATGCACCCCTCTGGCTTCTCACCCTAAGCACACCCTTGGCTCCCGCTGCTCCTGCCCTGGGGCCCTGGAAGGAGCCGGGGGAGGACTCGGTCGTCAACTGATCTGGGCCGACATTTGTCCGAGGTCACGGTCCAGAGGAACGGGTCTCAGGTGTGGCCCAGCTCCGGTTTCCAGCGGGGTTTGGTAGCCGGTTGGCAGTGGCCGAGCCGACTTGGGTACACTGTGAAGGGCTCTTGGGCCACTGGAATTTGCCACCAGCCAAGCCCTGGGCCCTGACCACAGGCCTGGAGCACTCACAGACATGAGGGCGTCTTGAGCCCGGTCCTCTCGAATCTGTATGGATGGCCCTGGACTGTCTGGGGGTCCCAGGATGCTCAGTGGGGTGGGGAGGGGGGCTTCTTGGCTACTCATCCTCTGATCACCTCAATCCCCCCACCCCTAAACAAGGCTGTCAAAACCACCTTTGTGGGAGAGAGACTGGGATTT
Source organism: Nesogale talazaci (assembly GCA_004026705.1). Classification (NCBI taxonomy): domain Eukaryota; kingdom Metazoa; phylum Chordata; class Mammalia; order Afrosoricida; family Tenrecidae; genus Nesogale; species Nesogale talazaci. The sequence continues at coordinate 13,658 of PVJH01009671.1, read as the reverse complement.
CTACACCCATAATAAACAGTTTGAGCCTCAGAAACCCACAGGGGTTTCTGTGAGTCCGTGTTGACTCAATGGTGTAAGTTTGGTTTGGCTTGGGGGGAGGGGGGAAGGACAGGACTGTTCAGTTGCTTGTAGGATGTCGGCAAGCCTTTGGGCTGGCAGGGGGGTATCTTTTATCTCTCCAGTCTTGAGAAACATGAGGCAGAGTGGGGAGAAGCCCGGGTTTTGAAATAACATAGACTCGGGGAAACCAGGAAACCCCCAAGCCCAGGACCACTGAGCCCACTTAGAGCAACTGACGCAGGGCTGCCGCCCAGACTGTCCATCTTCACGGGAGGAGACAAGCTCGTTTTTCTCCCAGGGAGCAGCTGGGGTGTTTAAACCGGCCACCTTGGGGTGAGCAGTCTAATACCTACCAACAGCAACAGGAAGACGCCTGGGGGAGACCAAGGGCCTCGGGAATCACGTACCTCTTCAGGCAGGACCCCAGCTCCATGCGTCTCTCTGCGGTGAGGGTTTCTAGCGCCTGGCAGATCATCTCACTGAGCCCGGGACTTCCCAGGAGCCCTTGCTCAGAGCAAGTGGTTAACTCACTCTATTGATAGCGGGGAGGCTAGATGCGCCATCCAGGGCCTGCACCTCAGAAGAAAGGGCTGCTGGTCTTCTCTCTTGGAAAGCATCCAGGCAAACTCTGCAGAGCACAGCTCCAGGCTGACAGACCTGGGGGTACCATTGGCCTGATGGTAACTGGTTCTTACTGGTTACGATCTCCAGGGGGGAGCCAGCGCCCTCACTGCAGGGGTCCAAAGACGGACTCTAATAGGCTTAAAGCCTGGCTGACAAGAGTGATGCTGAACGTGAACTTCACTTGAACTTCTTCCCTTAGTCCTGGCCCCTGGGAGGTGGGGGTGGGAGTGGGGTGGGCCCAGAGGGGCCTTGGGCAGGGTCTTAGGGACAGACCTGTGATCTCTGGAGTCCTGGGAAGGGAGACAGGTGCTGTCTTCTCTGACTTCTTTAAAAGGACATGCGGGCTTACAGGAAGGCTGACGAAATGCCCCCGGTTGTCAGTGCTGAAGGCTGGCACAGAGCTGTTCATCACAGGGAGCTTTGTTCTTGTTCCCTCTTTCAAGAAATTCTTTAAACATGACAGATTTGGGGGTGGGCAGGGACGTTATAGCTCAGGGTTAGGAAGGAGGCCTGTGGGGGTTTGTCGTGTGTGTGTGTGTGTGTGTGTGTGTGTGTGTATGTTCCCAGTCCATTCCTGGTCCTCCTCCCCCTGCTGCCCCCTCCAGGTCTCAATTTCGTTACCACCCTGGGGAGTAGGGAAGGACTGAGAGGGAGGCTCCCTCCCCCGTGCTGGGGGGGGCGGGGGAGGTGAAGCAAATTCATTAGCCACGAAGCTGCCTCGAGGACCAGGCTCCAGAGGTGCCACCATGAATCATCGGGACCGTTGCCCCGCTGACTGCCTGCGTGGGCCCGAACACTCTACCTTTCCCCAGTGCACAGGCCTGGTGGGAGGCGGAGGTACAGGGACTCGGAGAGCAGGAGGCAGAGAAAGGAGAGGGCTGGCCCTCCGTGCCCAGGGGCCCCAGGAGGCTCAGCCAGGCGGGTGCTGGAGGCAGGGGCACTGGGGGACACCTGCGCTTGCTCACGGAGTTCAAGAGGGCTGCCTGGCGCCGGCGTGCCAGCTCCCAGCATGTGGTGAGGGTGGGTGGCTGAGTGCTGCTCCTCCACAGAGAATGCTCTCCGTGCTCTCCAGAGGAAACATTTTTCTGAGGAGCAGGGAAGAAGAAATGTTCATCATCACGGTCCCCCGCGGGGCTGTGCTTGCCTCTGCCTTCTGGTCTCTGTGGGGCTGTCTCTTCCAAGAAGCCCCCCCAGATGAGCAGAAGGCGGTGAGTTGGATGGGGCTTGTGAGGTGTGGAAGGAGCTTGTGGTCCTTCAGGGTGGGTCCAGGAACCCCCTTAAACCCTCCCCCCGCCACTCTCAGATCTGGTGTCTGGGCTCCTCTCCGTCTTAGTTTGAGGCCTCTGCTCAGCCTGGAGTCTGTCTTCTTGTCAATGTCCTTTTCAGGACAGAGTTCATAGTTAATTCCTGACCTTGTGGTGGTAGCTGTCTCTGTGATTCCCACCCCCCATCCTAAGCTCATCTGTGACACCCCCCCCCCCACATACACACACATTGCTCACCCTCCTCTGGAATAAGTAGCTGCCATCAGTCCTGACTCCTGGGCCCTCGTGTGTCCAGAGAGCTGCCCCACAGTGTTTTCAAGACGGGGGTGGGGGTGGGGAGGGACTTCCAGGAAGCAGCTGGGTCAGCTGGTCTCCAAAGGCCTGCCTTCTGAAGCATCTCTTGAGAGGCCATCCCTTGGGCTAGTGGCTAGTGGCTGAACCCTTCACCGTCCTCCCCCACCCCGCCCCCCAACTCCGCCTCCCACTCCTGGCCTTCCAGAGGCCCAGCAGAAGCAGCCAGGAGTAACCACCCCAATCCGCAGTGTGGCCTGAGCAGGATCCCGTATGGGGAACTCACAGCAGGCATGACTAATCTCTGGTGACAGAGGTCAGGCTCTCTCTGGTGGCATCTGGAAGGCTGGGATACCAGAGCAATCCCCGGGGTGATGGGGATGACTCCTGGGTGTGCCTGCGTGTCAGAGCGCGTCCGCGTGCACACCCACGATGGAGGCGCAGGTCAGGATGGTCTCCCTTTCTGAAAACCTCAGACAGGTTACGGATTGTTCACTCCCTGTTTCCAGTGAGAGAGACAGGCGTGGCGGCCCCGGGGACGGTGTCTAGTCCCACGCGTGCTGTTCTTGTCCTGACAGCGTCTTGGCAACTCCCGTCAGCCCTGAGGCTGGCCTGGGGTGGTAAAGGGCAGGGTGCTGCTGGGGTCACCAGGTAGAAGAGCCCCACCAGGGGGCTTCGAGAGAGGGCAGTGTGTCGGTGTGTTAATGGGGAGGGGGACACTGGCCGCACCGGATGCCACCTCTACTTCCTGCGTGACCTTGAGCAAATGACCCAATCCTTCCGAAGTCACTTAAATTTGCACCTTTCCTGAGGGCAAGAACACCTTTCACATCCTGTACCTCCTGCCCTCTCTCCCCCCCACAAGGACGCTCCAAGCTTGTTGTTGTCGGGAATATACACAGCGAAACAGATATCCATGCAGCGGAGGCCACGGGCACAAGTCCGAGACCCGGATGGCCATCTTGAGGACTGTGCCACCCTTCCTGCCCTCTTCCTGAGCTGTCCCTGCTCCACCCATGTGGACTCCCATCAAAGTCACTCTTGTCATCAGATCCCGTAATTCCACCACCGAGCCGAGCCACAAGACGCAAGGCAAACGCGCTTCTGAGTCAGGGACTCTGTGGGGTAAACACGGAGAGTGTAACGGAAAGATTGGTGAGGGGAACCCACCTCCAGTTACTCGTTGGCCCAAAGACAGTGGGCTTCCTGGCAGACCCACAGTCTGGGGGCCCCTGGGGAGGCCTCTGCTGTCCTGGAGGGTGCCTGCTGAGTCAGAGGTGACTTGGTGTGTCAAGGGGGTTGGTTGTCTAGCACACTCAGGATATTTTTGGGTTAAGACTTAGAGACTAGGTCATCCTTCTAGACAAATTAAATACAAAGAAAGAGCTAGTCTGGGGGATAAAAAAGGACTTGGAGACTATCTCAGCGTGATTGAGTCAGTAGTCCACCCAGCTTCCTTGCCTCTAGAAAGCTGGGGTTCCTTGAGACTCTGAAATTCTTTTTCTGCATCTCCCTCTTTTGATTAGGATCCAGAGAACTTCCTGGCAGTTTGCCTTGAGCGGTAGAGGTAGCATAGTTAGTTAGTTCCAGGGTGGAAAGACCAATCTCTGTGCAGGGGTGATCACCGTTGTTCCATTTAGAAGCTTCGAGGATGGTCCCCGGCAGGCCTCCTGCCTCCAATCCCCAGCGGCTCATCAGGTTAGAGCCTCAGTTTCCAGTTGACCTGGCTTAGATCCACTATCAGTGTCACGGAGCAGCAGCCAAGAAACCCAAGGACACACTGCATGGGGCAAATCTGCTGCACAAGACTTCTTCCAAGCGTCAAAAAGCAAGGCCGGCGCGGGACTGCAACCTACTGGGTTGGAGGTTCAATTCCAGCTCCCAGGAGCAAAGGCTGGGCCTCCTACTCCCACCACCTGAGGGCAGTGATGCCTAATAATAATAATAATAATAAAGCAAGGCCGGGGGCTGAGCCCTGGTGGCGTAAGTGGTTGAGTGCGGGACTAGGGCCCGTGGGCTTGGCAGTTCAAATCCAGCGGCGGTTCTCAGGAGCAGCACTGGGTAGCTCCCATGACCACCAGAGGCAGTGATGCCCCCCCCCCCAAAAAAAAGCAAGGACAGTACTTTGAAGGCTAAGCTGTACCTGACCCAAGCCATGGCATCTGCCATCACCTCTTATGCCTCTGAAAGTTGGACACCAGCAAAGGAAAACCCAAGATGCATTTGTAGTATAGCGTTGGCAAAGAATACTGACAGGATCAGGGATGTCTGATCTGTCTCAAAAGAGCGGTTGGCAAGTTCCCGAGGGGTAAGGATGGTGAGACGTCTCACATCTTTAGGACGTGTTCTCAGGAGAGACCGGTCTCTGGAGAAGGCCATCATGTTGTTCAAGTGGAGGGACAGCGACAAAGAGGGAGGCCCTTCACGAGATGGACTGAGGGCTCAAACAGAAGCACCACTGTGAGGCTCTCGGAGGACAGACCCATGCTTCCATGGTCCACAGGGTTGTTCGCCGTGAGGACCAAACTCAAGGACACCTAACAGCCGGTTTGGGGTACAGCAGGAACCTGTCGTTGGATGAAACACAGTTCTCAACAGAGCTGGGCACAGGGTAAACCCGTTGTCCTGTGGATAATGGAGGCTCCAGGCCACCCCCCACGAGGGCTAACAGTAGAGCAGGGCTGCTCCACAGGGCTCTCACCTCCCAGGAGCACACAGGCAGGAGGGCTGATGGGAAGGGAGGCGGGGCAAAGGGCGGGGAGGGAGGTGTCCGCACAATAGGAAGAGCCATTGGTGGAGGGTGGTGACCATTGGTGGTCCATGACTCAGAGGTAAGGTGTCCAGACGTCCCACTTTTTAATAATTTGTCCTGCGTCCCACGCGTTTTAAAATTAAATAAATATATTACAATACGATTTTTGCATTCTATGAATGTTTTTGTTGCTCCATATAGACCAAATTTTTGTTTGTTTGTTTTGGGGGCATCCCTGCCCTCTGTGGGAGTAGGAGGCCCAGCCTTGCTCCTGGAGAGCTGCTGCTGGATTTGAACCGCCAGCTCGGTGGGCCTCAGTCATGCACACAACCACTACGCCACCGGGGCTCAGCCCTAGACGAAATTTTTAATCAAGAACACTCCTCCCCTACCCCTTCTCTCCAGTCAATGGTGCCCCGCTTAAAATCTGGACACTTTAAGGGTGTCCCAGCACAGTCATTCAGAGACCTGGAGCCCAGCGGGAGGGGTCCAGCCGGACAAAGGGGCACCACCAGCGGGGCAGGGAAGAGGCAGTGAGAGTGGGTAAGACCTAGAAGGCGCAGCACTTCCTTGTGGGGAAAGAAGGGGCGGGGGTATCGGCTGCAACTGCCTGGGCGTGAATGGGCACAATCCACTTTGTCCCTTGGCCCCCTCATTGAGAGAGTCACTGGGAGGGACCCCACTAGTGAAATCTCTGCCGTCCGTATTTCACTCCCTCGGTTTTTCGGAGCCGCACCCCCAGCCGGCCCTGGTCGGAGGGGGCAGACAGCGTCGGGGTTGCGCGGTGCCAGGCTCGACGGGCAGGAGGCGCGGGCTCGCCGGTGGCGCGCGTGCCCCAGGACCCGGGCCCCGCCCCGCCCCGCCCCGTGCCGCCTCATTGGCCGGCGCGCGAGCGCGCGTCGGGGTTGCCAGGGCGACGGGTCTGGGAGCCCCGCGTCCGCGCGCGCAGCCCGCCAGTCTGCCGGCGGCCGAGGGAGCGCGGGGCGGGCGGCGGCGGCGGAGCGCGGCGGGGCCCGAGCGGGCGCCTCCTCCCGGCCCGGCGCGCCGGCCCCCCTCCCGGCTCGGCCCGGGCCCCCGTCGGGGCCGCCGTGGGGCGCGGGGCGGGACGATGGCGGGCGGCGGCGGCGGCGGCGGCCCGGGCCGGGGCCCGTGACCATGGGCATCGCCGAGTCCACGCCGGACGAGCTGCCGTCGGACGCGGAGGAGCAGCTGCGCAACGGCGAGCAGCAGCTGGAGCTGAGCGGGCGGCGGCTGCGGCGGCTGCCCGGCGCCGTGTGCGCGCTGAGCCGCCTGCAGAAGCTGTACGTGAGCGGCTCGGGGCTGCGCGAGCTGCCCGAGGAGATCGAGGAGCTGCGCGAGCTGCGCATCCTGGCGCTGGACTTCAACAAGCTCGAGCGGCTGCCCGACGGCCTGTGCCGCCTGCCGCGCCTCACGCGCCTCTACCTGGGCAGCAACCGGCTGCTGGCGCTGCCCGCGGACTTCGCGCAGCTGCAGAGCCTGCGCTGCCTCTGGATCGAGGGCAACTACCTGCGGCGCTTCCCGCGGCCGCTGCTGCGCCTCGTGGCGCTGCAGTCGCTGCAGATGGGCGACAACCGGCTGCGCGCGCTGCCCGCCGAGCTGCCACGCATGACGGGCCTGCGCGGCCTCTGGCTCTACGGCAACCGCTTCGAGGAGTTCCCGCCCGCGCTGCTGCGCATGGGCCGCCTCCACATCCTCGACCTGGACCGCAACCGCCTGGGCGGCTTCCCGGACCTGCACCCGCTGCGCGCGCTGCGCGTCTTCTCCTACGACCACAACCCGGTCACCGGGCCCCCGCGCGTCGCCGACACCGTCTTCCTGGTGGGCGAGGGCGCCGTCGAGCGCATGGCCGAGCGCGACGAACCCACCCCCCGGCCGCAGCCGCGCCGCCCTGCGCGGGCCTTCGAAGACGACGAAGAGGAGGAGCTGCTGATCGGGGGCGGCGGCGGGGCCCTGGAGCGCGCCGGGGGCAGCGTCCGCGCCCTGGAAGCCGGCCCGGGACTGGGCACCTGAGCCCGTGCTGCAGGGGCTGGGCTCCGGCCACCTGGAAGGAGGGCCTGGGGGAAGCTCCGTGGTTGCTTAGGTCCGTGGGTCCGGTCTGAACTGGCGGGTGCCAGCGGGCCCAGGGGCCATCTTCCGACGTTCCTGTGGAGTACGAAGTGCTGGCTCCGTCCGGTCCCTGATGGAAGTCACTGATCGCACAACAGACATACCCGCGCCCTCCTGGTCGCTGCTGCCCATGGACTCCTCTCCCCTTGCCGAGTCGGGGTGCCCACCACCCTCCCTGCTCCTGGGGATAGGCTCTCGGGGCCCACCCTTTCCCTTGTGGGAGCTGCTACCTCTTGGGTGGACTGTGTACAGTCTGTGCCAGGCAGGGGCTGGGTGTTGGGGGTGGTGCCCCAGTGGGGGTTGGGAAGACCTGAGGACGGGGTCCTCGCCCCTCTGTCTGCACCAGGCTTACCTCCCTCCCTCCCCGGGGACTCCTAGCCTTTGGGGAGGGAGGCGGAGAAGGCAGGGCCCCCTCGAATTCTTCTGTGCCCTCTCTCAGCCTGTGCCTGGGATCTTGCTGGGAAAAGAGCACCCCCCCCCCTCCTTCCCCGCAGCCTGAGCCCTCAGCTGTCAAATTTGAAAAGAAACCACTGTGCCTCCAGGGGCCCCTGCGCCCAAGGAAAGAGAGGCTCTGCCCCGAGAGGCTGCCCAGCGCCTCTCCCGCGGTCTGAATCTCCATTTCCTTAATTGGGCACAACCAGGGCGGCTGGCGCGGCGAGGGGCACGGGCTGGGCACCTTGTGCCTCCACCCCGTCACCAGGGACAGCCTCGGGGTGAGGATCCGGAGCCTGGCACTGCCATTCCCAGGGCCAGAACTTCCCAGTCCAAGCAATAATGAGAGGAGGGTTCAGGGACACTCAGGGACACTGTTGGGGGCAGGGGCCCCACATACTGGTGTGGTTTTTTTTTTCCCCCTTTGGGAAAAATGAACGAAAACAAAACAAAAGAAAACCCAACCTGGCTGTAAACATAAATTCTATTTCTTGGAGAAAGAACGTGCGGTTCCCACGCGCCTGTTTATTTATAAGCCCTCAGGGCACTGTCTCCCCTCCCCGGGTGCCCCCGCTCTGAGTCAGGCTGACCCTAGCCAACTGTTGAGTGCTGTCTGTCTGGGGCGGATGCGTGTTCATCATCAAAAAGACGGGCTGTTCCAGGCTGTTCTTCTGTCTTGCAGTCTCTCTGGTTCTGGAGCCTCTCTCTGGCTTCCTTCCTCTGGCCACCCAGCTTCTCCAGCTTTGTTCTCAGCGCTCCTGGGTGCTTCTGGGGCTCCCTCAAGCTGGACTGACCTTTCTCTGCCCTTTCAAGGGCTTTGCCCCCCTCCTGCCCTCTCCCCTTCCTCCCACCCTCCCTCTCCCCCTCTTCGTTTCTTTTTGCTTCATCTTGGCAGAACTTGCCTAGCAAAGGGGGTGGGGGAGGGGTGGGAGGAAATGAAAGAAAGAAAAATGGTAAAACCTTGAGCCCAGAGACCCGAGGAGCTGCTGCCAGGCCGCTGTCACCATGGCAACGGCTGCTGATGTCAGAGGGGGTCAAGAGGTCAGGCCCTGCCCAGCCACTGCACTGGGGTTGGTGCTGGAGCAGTCAGTCCGTTATAGCACGTGAGAGTGGGGAGCGAGTGGATGGGAGGCGGCGGTGGGGTGGGGACGGTCCGGGGCTGCTCCCTTCCCCCCTTCGCAGGTAGAGGGGTCTGGCCCTTGTCCTCTCGGTGGTCTTCCTGGGCGTGGCGACAGAGAGGAGGACTCTTAAACCAACGGCAGGGGAACTGCTGCCCATTTAAGACTAGCCTCTTGCGGAGGGAAGTAGAGAGGGACTACCCCAGGACCTAGAGTGTAACGTCCAGTCCTTCTGCTAGTGACCAAGTGACTTTGAGCCGGCCCAGCCTCCTAAGCCTCAGTTTCCCCATCCGCAGTGAGAGGAGCTGAGTTTCTTGAGTTCTGACACTGCAGTTGTGTGTGTGTGTGTGTGTGTGTGTGTGTGAGTGTGATTGCTGCTCATGCTGGAGTAGGCCAGGAGGGGTGGGGTTGGAAGGCACCATCACTTGGGAGTACCTGCTGGTGTGTAACCACCTGTGTTACTTTACCTGTCATAGTCACCAAGCCCTCGAACTTGGAGTCATGGACTCCACTGAGCCCCCGGGAGACACACAGGGCCCTGTGTAGTCCATGTCAAAGATCACGCGTTTATCCACAGCTGGCCATCAGCATAGCAGGGTGCCCTGTGGCTGGGCTTCTCCCCCTGGAAAATGGGGGGAAGGCTGGCAGAGTCTGGCTTTGCCACTCACTCAATCCTCCCGGAATTTGGGGGGTTTGGGTCTAGCGAGCCCTGCACATGCCTTTACTGTGGAGGGTCTCCTCTCCCACGTGAGAACGAGGGAGACAGCTGGCATCATGGATTCCTGCAGGATGAAGCACTTTCTTCCGTCATGTGTAACTTGCGGTGCCTTCTCACTTGGCTTCTGTGCAAGATGGGAGACTGCGCTTGGAGGGGCTGCTTGGAACAGCAGAGTCCCAGTGGCATAGTGATGACAGGTTGGGCTGTTAACCCTCAAGGTTGGCGATTCGAAACCGGGAGCCGCTCCTTGGGAACAAGTTGAGACTTTCCCCTCCCGCAATGAACTGGAGCTTGAAATCCCACGGGGACAGTTCTGCCTCATCCTAGAGGTCCAATTATGAGTCGATATTGCCTCATGGCTGAGTGAGGCTCCATATTGTCCTGGAGGCAGTCGGAGGTGCCTGCTGTAGGGCAGAGGGGCAGAAGCTGAGAAGCTGGTGGGTCAGAATAAGAATGAAAGTTTGGGGAACAACTCAGAGAATCCAGGAGTCTGGAGGGCCAGGAACAGATCCAGGAGGGGAGATGACTTGTCCATGTACCTGCATTCTCTGATCACAACCCCAGGACTTCTACCCCATAAAGCTGCTACTGACCTGGTCTAGCCATTAATGTCTTTTGGAATGAGGGGGCAGTGTGGCCTCCTTTTCCCTCCAGGAGACTCACACAGGCCTCCCAGCTGGCAGGATCACAGGCATTCTGGAGGGAGGAACCGCTCCCATTGTCATTACTATTTCCATCCCCCACCCTCACTGGTTCACCCACCTACAGAGGCTGGGGAAGTAATAAGAAACTGGGACCCCTATCCCAAAGCACCTCCCTGCCTCTGATCCCAGCCATCTGCCCGGGCACCCCCCATGACGACGGGCACTCTCGTTCTAAGGATGAACATTTATTGCACGCTAGGGCGTGCTACACAGAACACATATCCAGACAGGGGTCCCTGCCCAAGGGGGGGGGGGGCTCACAATCTAAACGAGACACAGCATAGGACACAGACACAGAGACAGAAGGTCAGGGGAGCCCGGGCTGGGGTGGACTGTGTGTCCAAGCATTGTTCTGGTTGGGTTGGTGAGGAAAGGTGAGGAAGACACAGGACACGGCCCAGAGCTGCTCCCAGAAGGCAGCGGCACCTGGGAGGAAGTTGACCGACGGGGAAAGAAACGGCAGAGAGTCCAAAGGAGGGGAGGTGTGTTCAGAGGAGTGGACGGAGGGAAGATTGGAAGTGGGGGCCGGACACAGGCAGAAAAGTCTGGAGCTGACCCTGCCTTCCCACCCTGTATCTCAGAGCTGACAAGAAACAGTCCCAAGGTGAGTTAGCGGTCCCGGGTTCCCTGCTGCAGTTTGGCGGAATGTTGAAACCAAGTGGTTAAGACATTGTTGGGCTAAAAGGGAAGGCAGGTGACTTCAAGTGGGTGAGTAGGGGGGTACAGGAGGCATGCTGGCCAACTTAGGTCCAACTAGGGAGGGGATGGGGTAGGCACAGGAGGGGGGCGGAATTTATTCCTTTGGTGCCCAGGTCAGGAACAGGTGCAATATCCGCCTGGGAAGCACCCGAGAATGGCCAGGACTGGCTGGGGAGCGGCGGGGAGTGGGTTCCCTATTGCTCTTCGTGGGCTCAGAGATCCTTGTCTTCCTCTGGAAAAAAAAACCCCCAAGCTCACTCCCATCGAGTCCATTCAGGCTCACAGTGGGTCTACAGGATGGCATAGAACAGCTCGGGCTCACAGCGGGTCAGCAGGATGGCATAGAACAGCTCCATGGGCTTCTGAGATGGACTCTTGACAGAGGGAGGGAGTCTGATCTGTTTCCTGGGGAGCAGCTGGTGGTTTTGAACTTCCAACCCTGGGGCGAGCAGCCCGACATCACCAGGGCTCCTGGGGTTGAGACCGACTGAGAGAATGAAACTCGGTCAGGACCACAGTCTCAGGAAAGGAAGGGGCCGTGGGACGGGGTCCCAGCCCTCAGGCTCGAGCTGGACAGAGGCCCACTTGAAGGGGAGAGATTTTCCAACCCCAGGGGTTCCGGTGAGGTGCCCTCCTGAAGAAACAGCTCAGCGCCTGTCAGCTAGCAGGAACGACGGCACCTCAGACACTCCCGCCTGCTCCCAGGGAGATGTCCCGGCTGTCTGCTTCCATGAAGCTCCCCTTCCAGAAAGTTCTGAGGCTGATCAGTTGGGACATGGGAGTGGGGTGTGTGTGTGCTGAGTCCAAACGCTGAGGCACACCTGCCAACAACAGATTGAACTAGAAAGAAAGGGCTGGACGATACCGGGACCCGGCGGGGGTCAGAGGCGCTCTTCCTGAGCACACAGCCTGAGACCACAGTGACTTCCCGCCAGAGCTCGGGGGGTGGGTGGGGTGTGTCTGATCTGCCTTGGAGGGTGATGAGTGTCCCCTGGGGGTTGCAGGATGGGGTTCTGAGCTAGAGGGACCCCTTGGGTCTTGCTTGGGGCCCAAGGCGTTTTGAAAAACCTCCTGCCTTCGAGTTGACTGTGGCTCACAGAGACCTGATGTGGTTTCTGAGATTGTCGATGTCTGGGAGCGCAGACAGCCTCATCTTTCACCTGAGGGGGCGCAGTGGGTTTGAACCGCCGACCTTGTGGTCAGCAGTTCAGTACCACCAGGGCGCATTCCAGGGCAGCTGGGTGGGCTCTTACTTGAGACTGAAGGGTGGGCTGCAAGCTCAGCAGTGAATTCCTGAAGGGGACAGGTGTGTGGAGGGGGGCAGACTCAGGCTAGGGTGACCGTCCCCATCCCCATGGTCTCTGCCCCTGGTGTGGGGAGAGGGGTTCTGGGACCCACTGGGACCCCCGAGGAAACAGTCAAGGCCCTACTTTTTCACGATCCTTTATTAATCAGAATGGGCCTTGCCACAAAAAGCAGGCCCATTCCCACAAAAATATGATTTTGCAAAGAGGAGATCTTGCTGGCTTAAAGGGTGCGTGTAGTGAAGGTTTGCATGTTTTGTTTTGTTGGTTTTCCCTCTTCGGTTTTCTTCATTTCTCTTCCATGTCTTGTGTGTGTGAGACGGTGGGTTTTTGTTGATTTTTTTTTTTTTTAGTATAAAACACTTGCACTCAAGGACTCAAATACAATACAAACAGCAGCCACCAATCCCCAGCCTTGAGGCCCCGTCGGCTTTTTCTTTCTTTTTTTCTATGGGGGTGGGTGTGTGTTGGGGGGAGGGGACTGTCGGCCTGTCCCCTCGCGGGCATCTGGCGCCTGTAGAGTGGGGCAGGTGGGATTTGTACAGCGGTTTGGAGGGGCCGATGGTCACAAGAAGATACGTGAACAAGAAAACGACTACAGCTAGGGCACCACAGACGACGCATGGAGGAAGGGGCCTGGGACACGGGAGGTGGGGAGACGGGAAGGGCCCCACAGGCCTGGTTGTTCAGGGAGGCTCTCGGGGGGCAGGGGCGGGGGCGGCTGTGCTCTCGGTCGGGCGGTAGTAATACTTGGCTCCCAGGTAGCACCTTCAGAGCCCTCCGGCCTTGACCCCCGGGTCGGGCGACAGTGGCCTTACAACCTCCCCCTATGAGGTAGGTGAAGTTTTATTACCATCATGTTACAGCTAGGGAAACTGAGGCCCGGGGGTGTGTGGGTGTCTTGCCCAAGGTTCAGGGATGACGGCAGGGCTCCAGGACACACACCCCCCTCTCAAATTCCCCCATTCTCTCTTCTCCAATGGACCTCGACCCCCGCCCCCACCCTTCCACCACCCACCTCTTCCAGTGCCAGCTTGCCCGGCTGTGGGTCCACACCCCCTGCCTATCTCCCCCAAGTCCGAGGCTCCCAGCAGCGCTTGGGACCCCGGGTACCCCAAGAAGGAACCCTGTGCCGCCCCACGGTGGGAGCAGAGACTCCGCCCGGAGAAGCTGGATGCGTGGTTGGCAGAGCGCTCTGGGCGGAGCTCCGGAGACCGCAGTGGGCACAGCCACTCAATGGGGTGACCTTCGGCCCCCGGGGGGTGCAAGGTAGCTCAGCTTGGGAGGATTCAAAGGGGGCGGGCGAGGGGGGGGGAGGTTAAGAATGCCAGCACCCTCTTTCAGCTTCACACAGTCTCCTGGGTCGCTGCCCTTCCGACCCTACTGACCGCGGGCAGGGCACCTTCGGGGCGGACCCCCTTCTAAGCAAAGAACACAGACGTCTGGATTTACGAGGGATGTGGGTGACTGTCGGCTTCACTCTGCGAAACGGTTCGCCTACAATGGATGATTTTCCTCCAGGGGCCAGGGGGCTCAGGGATAGGGCGGGAAGTTGGGGTGGGGG
>PVJH01009670.1:0-77740 GCA_004026705.1 Nesogale talazaci | reverse complement strand
TGTGTGTGTGTATGTGTGTGTGTGTGTTTGAACAATCTCATCTCTATGAGTTAAAAGTTCTCAGACTCTTCTGGCCCTAAGTTTTTAATTGTACAATTTTAAAGAAAACAGTGAGAGCTTGAGGGGGAATAAGTACAACAATGAAGAAAATGTATGAATGTGCTTGAAACAATGGATGAAAGTACGCATTGTGCTAAGAGATGAAAGAGTCTCCAATAAAAATATTTGATAATAAAAAGATAATAATTTAAAAAAAAGTGGTTAAAAAATCAATGCTTCAGGGACTTGCAGAATACAGGCTTCAATAAATATGCCTCTTTGCAAAATAAAAAAGCAACAAAAACACTGGCAAACATTTACCCAAACCGTTTTGGTTATTTTTTTTGGGGGGGGACATCACTGCCCTCTTGATGGTCGTGGGAACTACCCAGTGCTGCTCCTGAGATCCACCGCTGGATTTGAACCACCAAGCTTGCGGGCTGCAGTCCCGTACTCAACCACTTAAGCCACAGGGGTTCAGCTCCAAACCGGTTTTTGTTTGCTTGTTTTTAAATCTTTAAATTTACCAAAGGTTGACAAGATTGCAAGAAACATTTTCTTAGAACACTTGTTCAAACCAAGTATTTGGGTAATTTGGGCACAAGACGGATAGAACACAGAGTGAGAGTGTTTATTGAGTGCTAGCACCCAAAGTAAACAAAGGGGACCTTGTCCATCAAAATCTGCTTCCGGGACCAATAGGTTAAGGAGTATTTTGTAGACAACTTGTGGAAAAAGAGGCCTTCTGGAGTACTCTGGCCTATGAATTATGTCGCCTTCTGGTTCTGTTTGTTTGGAGGGGCTCCTAAACCATCCAGTTATCTTTGTTGCTTCATTAGTCAAGTCCTTTAAATGGACATGAATTAGTTGTAACTTCTAAAGGGAAACAGCAAAGGTTTTCCAGATCATCATGAATTCTAAGAGAATTGCAAGATTGACACAGAAGGAGAAAAACATACAGAGAGCATCAGGTAAAGGCTGCTCAGTTGTATTCCTGGCTACAGGTTTTGTTAGCCCAATATTTCCCTTCAGATAGAGATGCGTAATATTAATTTTTAAAGGGAAGCAGCAAATTCTAACAGAACTCCAAGATTGAAAGAAAAGGCTTCCAGAATGCCGGAAGCCCTGGGACATAATGAGGCACGGTATGACATCAATATCCCTCATGTCACATACTCCTCTGAAACTGACTTGAATTTCTGGCAGCTCCCAGCTGCAAAAATAATACCTAGGAGTTGTTAGCAGCAACACTTTACTGTTTATGCTATTAATTATATTGTTAGATGATTTCGGCAATCTGTTGAGTCACCTTTTGGAAAAGGGGCACAAATACGGGTCTTTTCCAGTCAGTTGCCAGGTACTGTCTTGCAAATTGCTTGGCAAAAGAGAGTAAGTGCTTCCAGTGCTTCATTAGTTTATGGAAAGATTTCAATTAGTATTCTGTCAATTGAATAGTTTTATTTTTCATGAATATGTTCAGTGTAGCTTGGACCTCTTCCTTCAGTACCATCTGCTCTCGTTCATATGATTTTTCTTAGAAGGAGAAGAAACAATAGCTGAAAAGTCCCCCAATTTAATGGAAACATTAATATAGACATAACATGCTAACAAAATATGCAGAAGATAACCTTAAAATGACTGCAGTTGCATGTCAATGAGGAACTCCCAAAAGTTCAAGTCAGATTCAGAAGGCAGCATAAAACAAGGAATTTATTTCATTGCTGATATCAAATGGAATTTAATCAAAACAGAGAAGTGATATTTTTACCTGTGTTTTATTGAATCTATAAGAACATTTACCATCAAATTTTGTATAAAATTATAAATATTAAGAACACCAGAATACTTAATTATATTCATGTGGATATTTTACATGGATATAGTGTTCATCGTTTGAATAGAACAAAGATATACAAAAATATATACCTACCTGGCAGGGGAGATACCATGATCAGGAAGTTGGTTTACCCAGGGCAAGGCTTATCCAGTGTGTTCTGGATGTGCTGATGGGCTGACCCCTACAATTTCCCCAAATGTGGGAAATTCAACTTCATAATTTGTGGTAGTGGGGGACTGCATTTTTGCTCCCCTGATAAATAAAAAAAGAAAAAAGAGGTTTATATACAACAGCAATTGAATATAGAAAAAATGTCCCAACCCAGTCCAGTCCAAGCGCATAAGGCCAATATTAGACCATATGTCCAATACCAATATATAAAGTCCTCTTCAAATTGAGTGGAGGATGACTACAGACCAGTGAGCAGAAAATCTTAGGATCCAGTGGCATTGTAAGCATCTCAGTGCTGGCAGGGGTCTCCACATGGTTCCTCCAGTTCACAGGGGAAGGAGTCTACCTGTGTAGTGCCATGTGTATTGTCAGTAGAGCATTTCTAAGGGAGTGTGGTGAGTATGTGTCTCCTGTCTCCAAGGAGGGAATTACAGGAGTTCCCAGAATTCTCATTAGAAGGCTCAGTCCATACAGAGACCTCATTAGCTTTGATCTGATTGACAGACTAGACTATCCCACTCCTTCAATCTTAATACTCTCAAGTCCCAACATGACACGAGATTATGTAACTACCACAGCAATCATTGACACTATTTTTAACTGACCAATGTCTTGTTGTATCTATTTTCACCAAAAGAAAAACAAGAAAAATATGTTAACTAGTAAGGAAACCACTTTAATGACTAAGGTGCATCTGACCTCAAGTTTTAAATTGATTATAAGAATTCAAAAACTAAACAAGGAAAAAGGAAGACAGAAGAATGGATGCATTTGAAATATAACTTCAGAGAAGAATTCTAAATATATTGAATGTATATTGCCAGAAGGATAAATAAATCAGACTTTGTAGAAATGTGACTATGTTCCTTAAAAAACAAAGATGGCTTGATAACTTAAAGAAATGTTTTATTGCAATTGAGTGAAATTTTACAGAATAAACTGGTTGTCCATTCAGTAACTGCTACATATTTTATTCTGTGACATTGATGGCAACCACATAATATAAGAGCATGATTGTCACTTAATTCCTATGTTTACCATCTCCATTCTTCCTTCCTGTCTATTTCTGTATGCTGAGCTTTAGCCCTGGGTAAATGCTGCCCTCCTGAGCTCATGTGGCTATTTGGTCCAAGTAGATCATTTATCCCTGGTTCACCTTATGGACTTAGCTATCATTTTGCTCAAAGTTGGGACACCTAAGTAAGTTTGGCTCACTTTGGATATACGAGGCGAGACCCCAAAAAATAAATACACAAAAACCGATTTTTTCAAAGCTATTTATTTTTTACAAAAAAACCTTCTCAGATTCAAAGTACTCTCCATTACACTTAGTACATTTGTCAAATAGGCAATTCCATTCTTGGAAATAATTTTTAAACTCATCTATTTGGATTGCTATCAGCACCTCCCTCACTTCTTTTTGTCTTCACCTCTTTTTCATCATCAAATCTCTGTCCTTTCAGATCCCTATTCATTCAAGGAAACAAAAAGAAGTTGCATGGAGTGAGGCCAGTGGTAGTTGCCTGGGCAAGTATTACATGATGCTTTTGCCAAAAATGGGCACACTGAGATAACTGCAGGTTCATTATTGTGGTGGTAAAAGCAGTCTCTCATCTGCCACAAACCAGGTCTTTTTTTCCCACTGCACACTGCTATTCTACCATTTCAGAACCTCTAAATAGAAAGCTTGATTAGCAGGGTGACCTTTTGGAATAAACTCCAAGTTGATATTTTCTTCTGTTTTGGAAGTAGAAAGATGTCCAGAACAAGATATGTCGTCAGTCAACATTTTGCTTTTCTTGAAATGAGAAAACTAGGTGTATTCTTGAGCTTTTCCCATAGTGTTGTCCTTGTCAGTTCTGTTCAACATCACAGGAGTTTCCATGGCATTTTTCGTGAGCAGTAAACACAATTTCACAGGTACACAGTGTTCTCTTAAATCAATCATCACACACAAAAAGAAAGATTTGAGGGAAACTTCTTGTGTTAGTCCAGTTTGACTAGAAAAATAAATTCTTATCTCATATATGGATAAGGAAGAACTTTATGCAAAAGACAATTGTATATTGAGAAAGCATCCCGATACCAGTCCATAAATTCCTCTTGAGACTCATGCAGCACATGCAATGATGCCAAATGCAGAGAGATCACAGACCATTGGGTAGAAGGTCCTATGGATCTTTTA
Source organism: Nesogale talazaci (assembly GCA_004026705.1). NCBI lineage: Eukaryota > Metazoa > Chordata > Mammalia > Afrosoricida > Tenrecidae > Nesogale > Nesogale talazaci. The sequence continues at coordinate 73,508 of PVJH01009670.1, read as the reverse complement.
GGTAACTAGAGACAGGAAACAGGGGTTGTTAGTCTACAAAATAAGTCCAACCCCAACTCCCTCCACAGGAACTTGGAAGCCAATAAAGGTTAAAAGGCATGTGCCAATGGAGACCCTGAGTCAGGTTGGCGGTACACTTATGTTGGCCCAAACTAGGCCAGGTAGTCCTAATTCAGCCAATGGGGTTAACCAGTACCGTCAACCATACCTCCTAGCCGAATGCCTTAAAGGCCAGAAGCTAGAAAGCTCCACCCATTTTCCCCTTCATCTGTTTCTCTGCTGTCCATTCAGCTTTTCCCCAATCTCTCTCTCTCTCTCTCTCTCTCTCTCTCTCTCTCTCTCTCTCTCTCTCTCTCTCTCTCTCTCTCTCTCGGCTCAGACTGCTGAGTGTGGGTATGAAATCCCATGAGATTGCTCATGTTGCATGACTATAAAACCTGAAACCTCTCCTGTCCTTTATAAAAAACCCACTTGAATCACAAACCAAGCTTTGGCATGAATTCTTTCTTATGTGAAGCCAAGAACTGAGGTATTTCCTATCAGAGAAACCTAACAGCTCCAGTGGCAGTGGAAGCACCTCAACTCTGGTGTGGGTCTCCACATGTCACCTCCAGCTCTTTGAGTGTCTCAACAGCAGGAAAGGGAAAGCAGAGAGAGTGGATCTGGCTTCCAGTGAGCTATTTATCTGTTATTCCTACAAATGAGATCATCAGGCTATGACCTGATTGACAGGCTGAACTCCACCCCATTCACTCAAATTGACAGGAGATTTATGTAACTGCCACACTGCTTTTACAAGAAAAAATTTTACTGTGGACAGAGAGATCCTTCCCAGGTGACGCCACTGAGTGCACTAACACAGAGTGCATTGCTCAATGCTTGTCCAGTAAGAAAAATGCATACAACAAAAGTTCTCATCCGCCCAGCACAATTCCAGATTTTTTTGGTGGGGTGCTCCTCATTTAATCAGGAAAGACCAAGGACATTGTGTTTGGTAAAGTAGAGGACAAATAAAAATGGGGGAGGCCCAATGAGACAGATTGACATGAGCCAAACAAAGCTCTCAAACTTATAAAGGATCACGGAGATGGTACATGATGGGCAATGCTTGGTTTTGTTTCTTGCTTCTAATTAGTTCAGTCCTGTTTGCGATCCATTTTATCCATATTGAACTGAAATGCACAGTTTACTGATATCCACAGGTGAGTCTTATAGATCTTAGATATATACATAAAAACCACCTGGGAATTTATAAGAATCACTTGAAGATCTTGTAAATTGTAAAATTTGATGTATATATGAGTTGCAAATATAAATTCTTAGCAGAGGCCCAAACAAGAATGAATTGGTGGTAAAATTTCAGATTATTTCATTTCAGTAACAGCTACTATCTGGACATTCTTTTTTATAATGCATAGTAAGAACTGCCACTACCCTAATAAAGGTTGTCAAGTTTCTTTTGCCCAGAATTCATTGTCCTAAATGTCTGTGTAGTTTGTAAAAATGGAGCACCACCCTTTGCTTGACTCGAAGTATGTGTGGAATGTTATGCTAGGATAGAATAGTAGCAATGGTCAGACACATGGAAATGGTGGGAAGACATAAATATACATGTGAAATAAACTCAGTATTTTAATAAAGTAGCTCTGTCTCCTTTTCTAAATAATAAAAACATCTTTCAAACCCACTTCACAGAGTATTTTTTAACCTGTACGTAGGCCACGTTTATGTATACTTGAAATTTGTATACCGAATGGTCACTACTAATACCTCACAGCAATCTGAGCACAATGCCTAGCAAAAGAGTAGGTACTCAATAACTATCTGACAAAAGGATGAATGAATAATACTTCTACTGATTATCAAATTAAATATATTAGCTATTGCCATTCAAGATCCCTAACATCTTCCTGAGGCTGCCATCTGTTGTTTTTGTGCTTCATCTTTTCATCACCAGAGAGGAAATCACTTACCTGCCTTTCCATTGCTCCTCACCCAAATGTTCTGACAGCGGGGCTAGGCTTATTATGATTAAATAGTCTCTTTTCATACACCCTGCTTTCTGTACTATCTTTTCCTTCCTTTCATTTGTCAAACAAACAAAAGTAGCATTTTCTACCATAACTAGTATTTCTGGCTATTGTAATCTTTAGTTTTGATGATTCTTAGCAATCGAGATATACATTTAAAATGTATAAACTCTAGAGCTTGGACTCAAATCGCATATTTAAGCTCTGCCAATTAGGACTTTTGTGACTTTGGCCAAGTACGTAACCTCTGTACCTTGGTTTACTGTATCATAAAGTTGGGGATAACAGTAATAAATATTTTGTAAAGTTTCATGAGATTAAAAAACATATAGTTCAAAGTCTTAAATCACTGTATGGTTAACAGTAAATAATAAATAACTGTTATTAATATAGAGAAGATAAATTTAAACAACCCTATTCTCAATAATTGTCCTTAGTGTACCATTTTATTATTTAAGCTACAATATTCTTCTCTCTGACCTCTTTCTCATTGAACATAAAATTATATCTAGTTAGAAGCATCATCTTTGAGAATCAGATAGAATTGGGTTTTTTTCTGGTTCTCCTGTGCTGTCTAACCTTAGGAATATTATTTTATCTCTCCATATCTATGTTAGTCCAGGTAGGCTAGAGGAACAAATTTCATAGACATGCATGTAGGTATAAGGAAAATGTTTATATACAAGAGGAACAGGACATTGAGCCCCGTCCGGTTCAAAGTCATAAGTCTGATATTTACCCAATATGCCCGAAATCAGTGTATAAAGTCTCCTTCCGACTCACAAAGTCACAGGTCAGTGGGTGCAGAATCCTGGTGCTGGCAGGGGTCTCTACATGGCTCCTCGCTTCCAGGGATCAGGGTCCATCAACAGCAGAATCAACTCATCGCTGGCAGAGGTCTCCATGTGGCCATCCCAGCTTCAGAGGTCTGGTTCCATCAGGGCAAAGCCATGTGGTCTCTCCGCCAGCTCCTCCAGCTTCTTGGACGCTGCCATCTTGTCTTGTCCATGATTCATCGTCTCTCTGAGACTAACTCCCAACAACTGGGAGATAACTTCTAATCTTCATGAGGGAAATATTGTGAGATTTCCCAGAAGTCTCAGGAGAAAGCCATGCCCACATAGAAAGAGGCCTCTTTGGCTACTGAGTGGCTATCTCCAGATTAATAGATTAGACTCCACCCCTACATTTCAATCATAAAATTAACATAAGCACATGACAGCCACAACACCTCAGTTACTTTATACTTAGAATGGGAGTAATACCACATTGCATAAGTATAATTTAATGCTGAAGCTCAAATGGCATAAGGTAATTAAAATAAGAATTTAGCCAAGTTCTTGGCACGGAATAAATGTTCAAAAATTATAACTTCTGGTATCAAATAGGTATCTGATAATTTAAAACCTTAAACATTGCACAATAAAGGAAGCACTGGATTCGGGCAGGAAAAAGGATGTGGTAAAATGATTTGCTATCATTTTCTCTGTACAATTTATCCATTAAAAATTATTGCAGTACACATATAAGAACAATTTGATTGTATTTAATTTGAAATGGCAGGTGTTCTGATGGGTGTGTTATGTAATTTTAACTTACAATTATCTATACTCATAACAATGAAATTCAAATGCAGGAATTTTAATAACTCTTTTTAAGTTCATTATAGCATGATTTGAAATAGTATCAACAGGAAGCAACATTAATACATTAGTAGTAGCAATAGAAGTAGCATCAGTATCTAAAAGAAGTATCTAAAGGCAGCCTTCAGAATTTCATGGAAAACATTCCCTGTTATCGAGTACCTACTCTTCATTGTATTTTCCCATGAACATTTTTGGACCCCTTTGTATTGAACAGAGGTGCTAAACAGGTTCTGGATATATATTGATGACTAAAATGCATCCATATTTTCACACTGGTTCATAAATTCTATATATACTACAGTTCACTTTAGTGGATCACAGGAGAAAATATAAAATGATAATGTAGTAAAATTACTGATTTTTTCAGTAAACCTCTATAAAAGGAGCCCTATGGTTATGAACATTTAATTTATGTATAACCATTAGTTACAAACAACCCCTCTGAAAACTTCTATATTAAAAATGGTTCATAATTTTAAAAATACTATACATAAACTATGCATACAATGGTTCATAATAACCAATGGAAAATACTTTGTGACTCACATCAAAACATTATTATTGTTGTTATATTATTGTGTCAAATATGTTATAGTGTATCTTATAGTGTTTTATAATATTTTTCACAAAAATTGCATGATGTACTCTACACTGAGACAAAGATTGGATTAAATGATATTGCATTAGTACCACACCTAGCTGTGCTAATATATTGATCAGGGATATTTTCTTAATTATATAATTATTTTTATTTTAAAGATTTTTCTTTTATACATACAAGTATCTATGAATTTGTTTCTCTATTCAATCCAGACTAACACATCATGGTACCTTAGGAGTGGGGTATTAGAGAAACATCATATAGATGGAGAGTGGATGCTTGTTTCATCCTTTCCTCACAATAGTGTATCTTTGACTAGTCAGAGGTCAGAAACGGACATGCAGTTTACTGCATTGTTTTCTGGAAAGAATATGGAATTTGAAGTTTTGATTGTTTTGTTTGACTGTTATCTTTGGTTATTCCTGTTTGAAATGGTGAAAACGAACGTGATTCCTATATATTTTGAGCTCAGGGGTAAAAGCGCCTCTTACATTTCTCAAAGACCATGCTGCTTAGTGAAAATGGCTGACAGAAGGTCAAAAGGGTTGCTAGAAGAACTCGCCTTGGCTTGATTCAAAAAAATGCCTAAGACCATATTTTGTACCAATGAAATATTCCAGATAAGGATTAAAATAAGGTAGATAAGAATTGAACTTGACTGTTTTAAGAATTGAGTTTTGGATCTGGCTGTAGTAGGTTTATATTACTTTCTTTTGACTATTGTTATTGATATAATGACTGACAGAAATGAAGTATAGAAGTATGAAATATGGGAAGGTTACTTTGTAAACTCAGTTTCAACCACCAATTTGAATCTTTAAATCAATGCAGGAGGCGCTTGCAAAGAAGACTCTGAAAAGCTAAGCCCCACCCAGTATCTTGAGTGCTCAGGATATTCAAAGGTGAAGATATTTGCCCAGGGTGCTGTTGAAAAATAAAAGGAAAGAAAGGAGCTCTTTGATTTTTTTTGAATTTTGAACTAGTGGTTTGTACTTGAGGCTAGAAAAATTTGGATCCATGGAAGAAACTCTCAGCTCTAGAACCACCTTCCTAGATGGCCACCTCTATCCACTTGTCAAGTGAGAGCAATGCAACAATAAACAAGTTGAGTTGGGCCACTGACAACCATGAACCTGGTTCAAAGGGACGAGAGTTGAAGATGAGAGCAGGTTGGCTCATTGGAATTTTATGACCTAAGATAAGAAGCCTGAGGTGCTGATAAATTGTGATGCTGCCCATGGTCTAAAGGCAAGGTAACCAATTGCCACCCAGTGAAGCTAAACAAGATGGCCCCCTTTGAGTTGACCAGAACTGGACCCAATGAAGAAAAGATGTTTGAGCCTGTGAATTGGTGCATATTGTGGCTGATCCTATGGATGGCCTGTCCTGATTTGACTTTGCTAAGTCACAATGTTCCATATGAAATAAAGATTCTTCACATCAAAGAACATGTCTGTGTCCTCAGAGGATTGGGTTGAGGTAAGTGGTAGTACAGAAATTGGACACCCAAAATGATGTGAATAAAGGTATCTAGTTGCTGGTTTACAAACTTTCATAGGTGGGGGAATATATTCATAGGATTGTAGGATTAAGAGATAGATGTTACTTAACTGCAATTTTTAGGCATAGAATATTACTGTGTTGTTCACTTATAGAATATTATGGTTACAAAAGGTTTTGGCACATATTGAATTATATGCATTTTAGTTTTATCCTGTTAGGTACAGATATGATGATGTTATTGTTTTATTTAAAAACTATATATGCCTAAAGAGTTGTGTAAAGGTGTCAGGTTGACAACAGGTGGCCTATGACAGTTACATAATCTCCTGTGAACTTGAGGGAAGATCTAACATGTCAATCCAGTCAAAGTCAATGGTGCCTCTGTGTATACATGGCCTTCGCCTGAGGGTTTGTATGGCAGTCATGTACCCATGTCAAGTTCATGAATGGGAGTCTAGGGGTAGAATCTAGCTTGTCAATTTGGAGATAGCCAATGAGTATCAAATCAGACCTCTGTCTGGGCATGGCTTTCTCCTGAGGTCTCTGGGAAATCTCGCATTATTTCCCAATTGGAGGAGAGAAACTTGACTCCCAGTCTCTGAGAGTTGGTCTAATGACAAGACGAGATGATTACATGCTGACTGATCATCATTCCAGGAGAATGGAGGAATCAGAGAGGAGGCCACATGGGCTTGCCCTGATGGAACCAGACCTCCGGGGCCAGAGAAGTCACAGAGAGACCCCTGCCAGCGCTGAGATGCTCCTACTGCCAATGGATACTTCTGATGGACCATAATTCCTGGAAATGAGGAGCCGTGGGGAGACCCCTGCCAGCGCCAGGACACCTCTACTGCATGTGTTTCATGAGTCAGAAGAAGACTTTATAGACTGAGATTGAACATATGGGCTAATATTGGACTTATGACTTTGGACTGGACAGGGTTGGGATGCTTTCTCAATGTTCCATTCCTCTTGTATAAACCTTTCCCTTATATCCATATGGATGTTTATGAATTTATTTCTCTAGTCTACCCAGACTAACACAGTTTGTGAACTCCCATTTTCCTCCCTGGGGGCAGGACATACACACACTCTGTTTTACCTTCCTGTTGATAAGCCACATGGAGCCACACTGATGGCAACCTGGAGATGGTCCTACTGCCATTGGAGCCAAAAAACTTTCCACTGTGATAGTTATATAATCTGTTGTCAATATGACAGTATTAAGAATGAAGGAATGGATTTTAGCCTGTCAATCAGGTTGTAGCCTATTGACCTCATTTGGAGGTATTAAGGAGATAAATTGCTCAGTAGAGGCAGGACACAAGCTCACTCCCTGTGCGACATTTCTGACAAGAAGTCACATGAAGCTACCCTGATGCAGCCAGAGCCCTGGAAGCTGGGGAAGCCACATAGAGAACTCTGCCGGAGCTGAAATGCTTACGATACCACTGGATCCACAAGATTTCCCACTCACTGGCCTGTGATCTTCCTGCATTTGGCATCATTGCATGTGTTATGTGAGTTGAAGAGGACTTTATAGACTAGTATCAGACATATGGGCTATAATTAGACTTAAGGACTTGATCTGGACTGGGCTGGGATGTTTTCTTAATATTCAATTACTCTTTGATATAAAGTCTCTCACACACATATGAGTAAGAGTGCCTCTGGATCTGTTTCTCTCATATACCTGGACTAACACACCCGTGTATAAATTAGACTTAAAGAAAGAGTTCAAAATGGAACTTTTTCATAACCCAGGGTCTGCCTGTACATATTTAAAATATATATTGAATAAGATATTAAATAAGAATTGAAAACGTCTCCCAGTTTAGGATAATATTTCACAATCTAAACAAAATAAAACAGAACAGAAAAACCTTATTTTTGGATCACAAATATGGAAAATTGAATTTAATCATATCAGAATCATAATTCAATTGAAATGCAATACTGTAAACAACATTTGCTTTTAAAGAAAAAAACTTTTTTCACTTTGATATTGAATGTAAAATATTAAGTTGAAAAAAAACAATTTGTACAGACATCATTTCTCTAGTTCCTGAATGCTTCCTCCCACCACTACCATGACCCAGTTCTACTTTACAAATCTGGCTATACCACAGAACACATATTGGGGCAGATAAGAGCTCTAGACACTTGGAATTCAATACAGATAAACTCCTCAGGAATAGTAGCAATATCATGAGGATAGAGGGATGGTTGGGGATAAAGGGGGAACCAATCACAAGGTTGGATATATAGCCTTCCTCCACCACTCTAAGGGCACAAATAACAGAAATATGAGTGAAGTGAGACAACTCACAATATATAATTGATCAAGGGTTCTCAAAGACTGGGGTAAGGGGGGGGTCTTTTTCCCAATGAGGAACTTACATCGATGATTCAAGTAGGAAATGTTTTGGAAATGATTATGGCAATATATGCACAAATATGCTTCATAAAACCGATGCATGGAATGTTGTAAGAGGTTTAAGAGCCTCCAATAAAATGCTTTTTTTAAGTTTACAAACATACATATATACCCAGGAAGTATGCTTTCTAATAACCATTATAGCTTTTCAACAAAACATTAGTGTTTTCATTTGTGTTAGACAGGGTTCTCTAGAGCTACAAAACCAGGACACTAGTAATTCTCTTTATATATTTATATAGATAGGATACATAAAATAAATAAACAGTTAACTAATCTATAAAGCAGTACAAATGGCTCTGTGCAACTCACTTGTGTGAGGTAGCTAGTAGACAGGCAGTCCTTGGAGTCTTGAGGGCCGCCAAGTATTCCTCTGTAGAGCAATTCAGGCTATCCAGCCACAATCAGCAAACAGCAAAGCAGGTCACCAACAGTCAGCCAGATGACAGAGTCCAACAGTTCCCAGCTCAGGAGATATATATTCCAGGAGCGTGGCAAAGCAGGGCTTGAAGGAACCTCAAATCACAGTAACAAAGTCCACGGATTAGATGTCCCACGGGTAGTGTAGCTTGGAGATCCAGGCACAGAACAAACAAGGCAGCTAGCTGGTCCGAAGATTCAAGAACAAGAAAGCAAGGGTGGGGCTCGCAGAGCCATTTATATCTCCATCCTTCAATTTATCTCACATTGGCTCAGCCCTGGTAGCCTAGTGGTTGTGCGTGGGACTGCGGCCCACTGGGACGGAGGTTCAATTCCAGCAGTGGGACTGGGCCTCCTACTCCCACCACCGGAGAGCAGTGATGCCAAAAAAAAACCCAAAAAAAATTATCTCACATGTTGTCAAGAGAGAGAGAGAGAGAGAGAGAGAGAGAGAGAGAGAGAGATAGACCTTAATTAGCTTCCAAACAAACTTCTCTGTATCACTAATGTGTATTTGTTTTACCTCCACTAGCATGACGCACAGTGGAAAGTGGATTGGTGCTCAGAACTTTCCTGACGTTGTCAGGGTGAAACTCTACACTCAATTAGTCTTCTACCATAGATGCCAAAACGTCAATCAAAATATTTTAAATGATACAGTGAGCCCACAACCAAGAAATATAAGTATCTAGAATGATATTGTTTAGGATACTTATTTTTAATATTGTAACTGAAAACAACAAACCACTTAAATACCAACCTATAGATCATTAGTTAAATGGTTAATCCATTCAATGTAGTGTTTTGCAGCAATTTCCTAAGAAACAGCCATGCTTTATGTATATTGGGAAAAAAGCTTCTAAACATGAATTAGGGGAAAAGTGTAAAAGCCACTTTTTGTAAAATAGAAATGATGCTTGTCCACTTACAGAAATTTCAACTGGTATGTATCCAAGATTGTCATTATTAGTTCCTTCTGAATATTAAAAAGGAAGGCAGGAATAACTGTGATTCTTAAGTTCATAGTAAGATATGAATGAGGAGAATTTCCTGATTTATTAAAGAAATCAGATACATGCCTATAAAAATGGCTAATTAATATCCATTTTAAATCAAGGATGATATGCAATAGGAACAGCTCAAAAAATAGGAACAGCTCTTCCCTTAACCAATCCAAAGAGATAGCATCCATAAGAAATCAGCAGCTACCATATATACTTGAGTATAACCCAAGATTTTCAGCACATTTTTGCACAGTTTTTGTGGTATAATGAGGTGCCTCAGCTGATATTTGGATCAAGTTATAATCGAGTATATAAGTAGTTGAACTGGTAGTCAAGGTAATTTTAAATTCACACTCAAAAAATGATACATATAAAAAGCCATTAAACCAAAGCACCTTTGTTAATGAAATCACTGAAATACTGTACTGATTAACCAAAGGTTACCCTTAAAAATACCTGTGTTACCTAGTCTAAACTGCAATGTTTACTGCTTTCCACTTTACTAAGCTGTGCACCCAATCGCATGTGCACAGATTTTCCCTTCACTAGGCTGTGTATCCAGTCTGATTTATAGTTGTCACTACTGCTTCTTTATGAACTTTGAATAAATTGTCTTTAAAAAAACTTATAATAATTTCTGGGATGAACAGAAACTAGTCATTTGCCTACAGATATGCATGAGTCCTGCTCATTGAATGTCTTACATATGTTAAATGCAGTAAGTTTTTTTTTAATGACAGTTAACTTAAAATGTTAGTTGATTCTTATTTCCTTTAATGCATAACCCATTTAACAATTGGCTCTTTTTACAGAAGTGCTTTCATTATTGTGCATTTATCATGGAAATATTTGAGCTTCTTCAAATAGTAAAGAATAAGTGATTGCCATCAATGATTCATCATTTTTTCTTTGACTGGTCTGTCACTCTGTATCGCAGTTCACAAATGATCATTGCCTCGACTTTCTCACTTTCTGCTTTCTATCAAGAAAAGCCTCATCAGTTCCATGTCCTGTTAGCATTGAAATAAAATACCACATTTATGGTCCCCATGCAAACTGTTATCTCCCTTATGTGCTTTCCAACTCTGGGGAGGGAATCTGCTGCTACATGGAGGAAGGTGGGGGGGGGGAGTCTGTTTAGAAAATCTTTTCTAATCTCCATTCTTCAGGGAGAATTTCTTGTTAAATTCTGTTTCCTGTAGGCAATGGGCACTAATGGAAAGCCCGGAGATGCTGCCACCCGCAAGTACCAGTCCCCTCAGGGGTCAGACTGGTTTCCTTTGCTGAGTTCTTCCCCCTGCCGCCCCCCGTCCCTGCCCCCACTCAGTCTTTGAAACGTGCTGAATTTGGAGGAGGTTTTAGAATTCAAAAATGAAAACTCATCTTCGCACATTATATACACCTCCAAGGGAACTTTATTACCCTAATGTTTTATCTTGGGAAAAGAAAAGGCTGGGAACATGACTGAAGCCGTCCTTTGAATCTATGAAAAGATTTTTCTCCTGGTGTACCACAAAAATGGCCACGGGAGTTCAAAACTGCATTGCAGCAACTCCAACAGCAGGTTGTCAAGGCACCCAGATCATTCTTTTCCCCAGAAGTGTCACACAAAGACAAAAAAAAACCCTCTGGCTTTCTTTTGCTTCCTTGTTTGTTTTACGCATTAAGCATGACTAAATGCAGTAAAGATGACTATGGAAATTTTGCCTATGTGTAGATACATTTTGTATTTTGTAAGTAGTCTACCTCTAGCTGTCAACTAACCTTTCTCAGATTCTGGGGTTGTACCAGGACATAACTGCCCTCATTGCAGTCCCCAGAGTGACTGCCTGATCTTTTGCATATAATAATCTATTTTTCCTATTGCTTTTATTCTTTCTCTTTTTTATGTTTTTCAATTATTATTTTTCTTCCTTCCAGAGTCCTTCATTGAAAGGTTAAGAATAATATCTGCAAATGGGTGTTTCTTCAGGGGGAAACTTTTGTACAGAGAGACATTTGAAGGACTCTTCCTCTGTTCTTTGAATGGCTCCTGAAAAGCTATTCAGAAAACACATTCCCTCAGGCAATTTCCATCTATTCAAATTCCCAGAGACCTTTAAAGTATATCATTTTAAAAACTGTTTTACAGCACAAGACTTCTCAGAAGGGCTGCAGGAGAATATTGAAGAGAAAAAAGAAGATGGGTTCATTACCTATCTCGTGCCCACAACTTACAAAGTCAGCATCTGATAAACTTTCATCTACATAGACTGTATTTATCTTTGAAATAGAATGAAAGAATCAGACATTTAGTGACTAAGAAAGAACTCAGAGGTCATTTAGTTCTGTTTCTTCTCTACAGTATCTCTTTCAAGTAAATAGTCCATCATGTTCAATAACAGGGAATTAACCCCTTTTGGGAGGCATCCTGATGACACAGTGGTGACAATGCTGAGTTGTTAACCCAAAAGTCAGAGCTTGGGACCCAACAGCTGCTCCAGAAGGAAAAGGTGTGACCATCTTTTGTCTTAAAGGTAGCAGCTTGGGAAATTTTTTTAGACAGCTGTGTTAGACAGGGTTTTCTAGAGAAATGAAACCAGGACTTTAATAATTCTATCTATATATATTTATATAGAAAGAAATATACCCAACATAAGAAATAAACAGCTAACCAACATGTAAAGCAGTATAAATGGCTTGGTGCAACTCACTTGCATGAGACAGTTAGTACACAAGCAGTCCTTCGAGGTTTGAGGGCCGCTAGGAAGTCCTCTATAGAGCAGTTCAGGCTAGCCGGCCACATGCAGCAAACAGCAAATCAGCTAACCAACATTTAGCCCGTTGACAGGGTCCGACAGTCCCCAGCTCAAGAGATGTATATTCCAGGTTCATGGCGAAGCAGGGCTTGAAAGAACATCACCTCACAGTGAGACAGTCCACAGATTAGTTGTTCCTCGGGCAATGTAGCTTGCACATCAAGGCACAGGACAAACAAGGCAGCGGACTGGTCCTAAGATCCAAGAGCAAGAGAGCAAGGGTAGGGCTCACTGAGCCATGTATATCTCCATCCTTCAATGGATCTTACATGTGTTCATTGGCCATGTTGGCACAACAAACCTACCTATCACAGCAGCTCTCACTGGCCCTGTGTGGCTGTTGCCAGTCAAAATCAACTCCTTTTTGGCTTTTTTTTTGTTATTTAAATTCTAAAGGATAGAGACAGAGTTTTCAAAATAATATCTTTACTACAGAGATAAGGCTAAAACCATCTGATTCATGCCTGACCCTTCCTTCCATCTCAGTTCCCTTTCCAGAAGAAGCCACAATTAGAATTGTGTGCATGTTCTTCTCGGATTTTGCTTATGTTTGATCTTCCTATGTATAACCCTTGCCCATTCAGTTGATTCTAATTCAAGGGAGGTCAAAATGTTGCAGGGGGCAGTTATATGTACTCCAAAAGGGTTTCAGAATCAGATTTGTTTCAAGTACATCTCTGGATGGATTCAAACCATCAACATTTCAATTACTTGCGCAGTACTGAACTCATTGTGCCACTCAGGAACTTTTAAGTACTCTGAACACATAGGTGACTTTATATATTTTTCTTTGCTATTGCTATTGGGAAATCTCGGACAGATGAGTTGATTCCAAGTCATAGAGACCTTATGAGGCAGAACTGCCCTGTGGGTTTCAGAAACTGTAATCCTTTACGAGAGTAGAAAGTCTCATTTTCTTCAACAGAGTGGCTGGTGGTTTGATCCACTGACCTTGTGGTGACCAGCTGAATGGGCTCTTGTGTGATAGCAGACCATTTATTTTTGCTAGGTAAGAAAACTGACATTGAACAAAACTGTGGCACTTTTGTTCAATAAATCCATTCAAGAAATATTGAGTGGCTGCTAAGTATTTGATAGTTTTCTAGGTATTAGAGATATAGAAAGGAATAATACAGACCCTCCAGGATATTATTTCATTGAGTTACCACAAGTATTTTCACTCTATGCCATTTTACAGATGAACTAATAAAAATTCAAAAGCAGATAAGCAGCTTAAAATAATTCGTATGTGAATACAACCAACCCAAATCAAACTAACTGCCTTAGCGTTCTTGCCAGGTCATAGGGACCCTTTAGGACAGGGTATAACTGCACCAACTTTCTGGAGAGTTCTTACTTCTAAAGACTAGTTCTATTTATGGACATGCAATTATAACTCCTCATACCTTTTTGTGATACTCTGACAGTATATTTGGGACGTCTTGTAATAACTTAAGTCTAATACTCTGGACAACATTACTCCTCTTTTATTTTATCTCCAAATTGATTCCCAGTGTGTTAGTCCAGGTAGACTAGGTAAAAAAATCCAGGGAGACATATGTGTATATAAGAAAAAAGCTTTATATGCAAGAACAATTGAATATTGAGAAAACATCTAAACCCAGTTGATTTAAGTCCATAAGTCTAATATTAGCTCATATGTCTGATACCAATCTATAAAGTCCTCTTCAGACTCTTAAAGCACATGTATTGATGCCAAGGGAAGGAAGATCGTGGGCCCTTGAGTGAAAAATATTGTGGATCCAGTGGCAGTGGAAACATCACAATGCCAGCAGGGGTCTCCATGCGACTCCTTCAACTCCAGGGCTCCAGGGTAGCTTCATGTGTCTTCTCAACTGGGATGTCTTCCAGGCTGTGAGTGTGTGCCCTGCCTCCAGCAAGCTATTTATCTTCTCTGCACCTCTAAATGAGATTATCAAGGTACAACCTGATTGACAGGCTAACCTCCACTCCTTCCCTTGTAAGTTTCAAATTGACAACAGACTATGGAACTACCATACCCACTATTAACAACTTTTGTCTGGTTTAGCAAGTATCAATATGATGCATGTGAGAATGCTGGTTACGTCATGTCTTGTGATCTCACATGTCTAACCAGATAATATCATTCTACTAGTGTTCAAGATATTCAAAGAAATTCAGGAGTAATATATAAAGTGTGTGTGTGTGTGTGTGTGTGTAAAAGAGAGAGAACTCTCAAAATGTTTTCTTCCTCTTATCATCGCATATCCAGTGATTTATTTCTGAGAAAAGTCATCTAGTTTCCTCTCCGTTATGCACTGTCGCTCTGTCACCCTGACCACTCCTTTCACATCGTCTATCTGTGAAGTTCTTAGTCATCACTGCCACTCTTTTAAACTTGCTCAGAACTTTCCAGATGTTTCTATGATGGCTTGGTTTGGGGAAAAATTGTGCTTTAATTTGTTGTAAAGCATTCCACTCTTAGCTGCATAGTGCCTCTCTTGTGGACACATTTCTTGTTCTTTACGTCATGCTGTTTTGTTCCTTTCTCTTTTTTTTCTGCTCTTAAATTTTGGCTCAGTAGAGTACCTTACTTAATAGCAGTGGTAAAGGTAGCCAAATTATACCCCTGACTCCTAAAAATGTTCTTCTGCCATATTTTAAAATCTTAGTGCTCCAAAACAGAATTCATTAGCCCAGATATACCTCTGGCACATCACTCTGCTTTTGAGAAACTGATTCCTGCTATTGTGTGGTTTTAGCAAAGTAATAGAGTCCAAACTCAACTTCTATTTCCTAGTTATATATAATTCTAATACGATCCTTAGTTGAATTTTTTGCTCCCAAGTAAATATCTGTGTAGACCTGGGAAAGAGATTAATATTTACAGATCATTTCACTTTTTTCATTTCATTTTTTTAAAATATTTATATTGGCATATACTTCACATAGCATAAAATTAAATCAAATTAAGAAGACTTGTGCTATCATTGCCACAGGTTCAAAACCATTTTCTATTCCTACTCATTGTTAGCTCCCCATTGCCCCCATCCTCCTCGGCTATGCCCCATCCAGTAACCGTATCTATCTATTTCCACATATAGAAAAATCATATGAAAGATAATACAGTCATACAAAGCCACCAAAAACTGAAATAAACAAAACATGAAAGTCTGAATCAAAGAGGAACCAGAAAATATTAAAAACAGAAACAACTTTAAAATGGGTCAAAAGGGAGATCAAATGATCCTATTCCCTCCTTTGAATTTGAGTTTTATTATTTACAGTCATGGAGTCACATAGGCTGAGTGCTTCTTCAATTTCAACTCTGTTGATGCCTCGCCTTAGGTGGTTGCTTATTTGAAAACAAGCCTTTAAGACTCCAGATGAGATCTGGTTTCTTTATAAAACTTTGTTATAGCACCTGTGTCTTCAGTGATCTCTTCATGAAAGTGAGCATGAAACCGGTCATGTCTTAAGTTTTACTTGTTCTTAGATTCTTACTTTTAGAATTAAAAGTAAGCCCTCAATCCATTCACATATCTGTGACTTGTCTATGTATCTAGTTCATTTTAGAGATAGCATTATTTTATGATAGAGAGCGTTATAAATCACCCCCTACCAGTGCTGAGATGCTTCTACCAACACTGGATCCAAAAGACTTTCACCTACTTGTCTGTGAGCTTCCTGCATTTGGTGTCACTGCATGTGTTTCCTAAGTCTGAAGAGAACTTCATAGATTGGCATCATACATAAAGGCTAATATTGAACTTATGGACATGATCTGGACTGGACTGGGATACTTTCTCAATATTCAACTGCTCTTGTATATGAATCTCTTTCCTAAACACATAAGAGTGTCTATGAATTTGTTTGTCTAGTCTACCAGATTAATACATATTCTTAAAATGAGATTAAAATAGTAATATTGTGTGGGCACAGAACAATTTCTCCCAAATTGTCTCCTGCAAATATATGTCAAACTTAGCTGCTTACTACATGTGCCATATGATTTCACATTTGGAGGTCAATCTAAGTAGCTCAGGAGCTATTCGCCCTGAGGGTTATCAGTCATCTGAAGCTTTTTATCCTGTCTGACCCTAAGTAGGGCCTTCAGATAGGGATAATTGTAGAGTACTTCCTTATAGGAGAGACAGGGAAATCAAGTCCACCTAAGGATGCTCAAGATTAGGCTGCCATATTGAGTCTAGAATACCTTTGTTGTCACATGTATACCCCTCCTGTCTGTCCTTCTTGTCATGTGTACATCCTTCCTAGTTCATCCCCTTTCTGTCATTGTACATCCCCTTCCAGTTACGCTTAAGCTTATTGCACACCCTCTCCCTGTGATCTACGGTTACCGATAATCATGCCCCCCCCCCAAGTAGATTTAAAACTGTGGCGAACAATCAAGTCCTCCACCCACATCCCCCTGGTCCCTAGAGCTCAGACCTAGGCTTGCTCTGGAGCTCTCAGACTCCTGTCTCCCTCCCTGTACTGTGCGTGGACCATGCTATTGCGATAATGGCCATCCAGGAAGTGCGTATGCTATGTTGAAAAGTGTCTGACTCCATTATTTCTTTCTCTCATAATATCTATGACTTTAATATAATCTTTACTTATTATAGTTGTACAATTGTGCCTACTGGACCCATGGCATTATGTTAGAGGCTGGTTCTCTACCATAATATCATATACCATAGTCACCGAAAAGATGAAATACTTAGAAATAAACCTAACCAGAGAAGCAAAAGATTTATATAAAGAAAATTGCAAAACATCACAACAAGACATTTAGAGCCCTAAATAAAAGGAGGAATCTTTTATGTTCATGGATAATAATCTTCTGTGTTCACAGATAAGAAGACAGTATTATGAAAACGTCAATATTACGGGAAGCAATCTATAAATATACTGCAATTCTGATCCAAATACCAGCACTATCCTTCAAAGATATAGAAAAATTAGTTGCCAGTTGTATATAGAGAGGAACGAAACTCAGGATAAGCAAAAAACTATTGAAAAACAAAGTAGGAACCCTTTTTAATCTCTGATTTTGAAATATAGCCTTGGTATTCAAAACCATTTGGCATTAGAACAGTGAGAGACATATAGAAAAATGGCTCAGAATAGAAAAGCTAGAAATAAAACCAAACATTTACAGACACATGATTTCTGATAAATGGCTGAAATACATTATATTGGAAAGATAATCTTTTCAACAGTTGGTGCCCAACAATTGGATCTCCATTTACAAAAGAATGAATCATGACACATAACTTATACCATATAAAAAATAAACTTTAAGGTGGTTGAAAGCCCCTTGGATTATAAATATATTCAGTGAAAAAATTAGAGACAAACTTAAGGGTTATCATTGTTATTTGTTATTTAAGTGTCTATTCAGCTCTGACCCAGAATGACTCTATGTACAACAGAATGAAACTTAACTTAGCCCTGTGCCATCCTTACCATTGCTACCACGTTTGGGCCCATTGTTGCAGACATTGTGTCAATCTGATTTGTCAAAGGATTTCCTCTTTTTCACTGCCACAATATTTCACCAAGATGATGTCCTTCTCCAGGGCCTGATCTCAATATGTAAGACAATTTTTTATTATTCTTGCCTCTAAGGCACATTCTGGTTGTACTTTTCTCAAAACATATTTGTTCATTCTTTTGGCCCTCTGTGGTTATATGTTCAATCACCAGCAACATTTTTCAAATACAATGATTTTTCTTTGGTCACCCATATTCAATGCCCAACTTTCTCAACCAAATGAAGAAATTGAAAATATCAAAACTTGGGTAAGATGCATCCTATTTCTCAAAATAACATCCTTGCTTTTCAACACTATAAAGAGGTTTTGTGCAGCAGTACAACATTTGCCCATGCAATGTGACATTTGATCTCTTTACTGTTCTTCCATTGATTGTGGATGCAAGCAAAAGGAAATCCTGGACAACTTCAATCTTTTCTCAGTTTATCATAAGGATACATACTAGTCCAGTGTGAGGATTTTGGTTTTTCTTTACACTGAGCTTTAATTCATACTGAAAGCTATACTCCTTGATCTTCATGAGTTATTGCCTCAATTACTCCACATAAGCAAGGTTGTGTCATCTGTATACCATAGGCTTTTTTTTCATTAATTTTATTCAGGGCTCTTATAGCTCTTATAACATTCAATGCATCCTTTGTATCAAGCACATTTGTATACATGTTGTCATCATCATTTCCAAATATTTTCTACTTGTGTCCTTGGTATAGGTTCCTCTTTCCCCTTCCTTTTTTTTAAAAAAAATCATTCCACTGTGGGCCCATACAACTCCCATCATGATCAACATACACGTCAATTGTATACATACCACATATGCACACCTGTTGCCATCATCACTCCCAAAACATCCTCCTTTCGCTTAGGCCCTCAGTACCAGCTCCCCATATTTCCCCTTCCTTCTTCCTCCCTCCTCTCCCTCCCCATGAGCCCTTAATAATTTACATATTGCTATTACTTTTTCACATCATACTCAATTCGCTGTGTCCCTTCACCCATTTTCCCACTGTCCATACTCAAGAGAGATCATATGTAGATCCCTGCAATTGGCTACCCCCTTCCACTCCACCCTCTCTCTACCCTTCCAGCATCACTACAACCATCACTGGTCCCAAAAGGATCACTTGTCCTGAATTCTCCATGTTTATGACTCCAGTGTACATCCCCAAGTCTTGCCGAGTTTACAAGGTAGAACTGGAACCATGATAGTGCATGGGAGGAAACATTTGGGAACTAGAGGAAAGTTGCATACCTCATTGTGATCACACTGAGCCCTGATAGACTCCTCTCTTTCCTGCAACCCTACTGCAAGGGGATGTTGTTTCACCTCTTTTGGGGCTTTTGGGGTTTCCACTCAGTACTCCTCCTCCTTTATAATTATACAATTATTAGTTCTTTGATGTCCGACACCTGCTTCCTTTGAGACCTTGTAGTCACACAGGCTGGTGTGCTTCTTCCATGTGGGCCTTGTTGCTTCTCACCAAGATGGCTGCTTGCTTAAGTTCAAGACTTTAAGATCCCAGGCACTATATCTTTTGAAACTGGATTACTGTGTTAGTCCGGGTAGACTAGAGGAACAAATTTCATAGGCACGCATATGGATATAAGGAAAGGGTTTATATACAAAAGGAAAGGCACATGGAGAAAGCATCCCAGCCCAGTCCAGTTCAAAGTCATAAGTCTGATATTAACCCATATGCCCGAAATCAGTCCATAAATCTTCTGACTCACAAAGTCACAGGTCAGTGGGTGCAGAATCCCGGTGCTGGCAAGGGTCTCCCCATGGCTCCTAGCTTCCAGGGCTAAGGGTCCATCAACAGCAGAAGCAACTTGTCTCTGGAAGAGGTCTCCATCTGGCTGCCCCAGCTTCAGAGGTCTGGCTCCATAAGGGCAAAGCTGTGCGGTCTCTCTGTGGGCTCCTCCAGCTTCTCAGACACTGCCAGCTTGTCTTGTCCATGATTCATTGTCTCTCTGACTAACTCCCAACAACTGGGGAAGATAGCTTCTCATCTTCACGAGGGAAATATCGTGAAATTTCCCAGACCTATCAGGAGAAAGCCATGCCCACATATAGTCCTCATTGGCTACTCAATGGCTATTTCCAGATTAACAGTCTAGACTCCACCCCTACATTTCAATCATAAAATTAACACAAGCAGATGACTGCCACAATTACCAACCGCCTTCTTTGCCACCTTTTCTTAGGCACATTTTTGGTTTCATTGATTGTGACAGAAAGATGAGCATCATGGAATGCTAACATAATATAACAAAATGTTCTTGCACTGAGGAAGTACTTGAGTGGAGGTCCCATGTCCAGCTGCTCTCCTAATACTAATCCTATAAGTATATGCACGTTGGTCTATTTTCCCATCGTCCTATATAAATATACTCACCTATGTACATGCATGTATTTGACCTCTTTATATACCCTTTATCACCCAGTTCTTTTCTCTATTTCCTTTTACTTTCCTCGTGTCCCACCATCATGCTCAACCTCTATTGGGGTTTCAGTATTTTCTCTCTGTCATATTACTCTTGATCAATTCCTATTGTGCCTCTCATACCCACCTTGTCACTGATTTTGAATCCTTTGTTATTCCCTTGTCCTTTGACTAGTCAAGATCACTGCCTTTCTCCCTCCTCCCTATCTCTGATGTTCCTCACCCCCTCTGGAACCGTCATTCTTGTCATTTTCACCTCCACACTGTTCATCTAGCCTATCTTATCTAGACAGACCTAGAGAGACCAAAATCTGTACAAAAAACACATGCATCCTAAGATGAAGCAACCAAAGAAACTAAAATGATAACAACAAAGAAACCCAAAGCCTATATATATTCTCTCTCTATGTATAGTAAATATTTATATACAATATATATGGAAAAATAATGACAAAATAAAACCTGTAAATAGCTCAGGATCTGTTTGTAAACCTCCAGGAGTGCCCCCCACTTGAGTCAGATGGGGTGGCACACCCTGGTCACAAAATATATTGTGTTAGTCTGGGTAGACTAGAGGAACAAATTTCAAAGCCACGCATATGGATCTAAGGAATGGGTTTATATTCAAGGGGAACAGGACATTGAGAAAATATCCCAGCCCAGTCTAGCTCAAAGTCACAAGTCAGATATTAGCCCATATGCCTGAAATCAGTCCATAAAGTCCCCTTCTGACTCACGAAGTCACAGGTCAGTGGCTACAGAGTCCCTGCACCAACAGGGGTCTCCCCATGTCTCCTCGCTTCCAGGGCTCAGAGTCCATCAACAGCATCCCGTGGTGGCAGAAGAAACTCATCACTGGAAGAGGCCTCCATGAGGGCAAAGCTGTGTGGTCTCTCCACTGGCTCCTCCAACTTCTCGGAGGCTGCATCTTGTCTTTTCCGTGATTAATCGTCTCTGAAACTAACTCCCAACAACTGGGGAAGATAGCTTCTAATCTTCTCGAGGGAAATATTGCGAGATTTCCCTGGAGTCTCAGGTGAAAGCCTAGCCCACATAGAGGCCTCATCGGCTACTCAATGGCTTTCTCCTGATTAACAGGCCAGACTCCACACCTACATTTCAATTATAAAATTAACATAAGCACATGATTGCCACAGACCACCCCTTGTTAATTTTATACTTTCACATAACTCTGTAACCATATGTGACCCTCAAATAAGCAACAAAATAATTTTTATACCTAACAGGATAAAACTAAAATGGATATAAGTCAACATGTGTCACCATCATTTAAAAATAACATTCTATAAGTGAGCAAAACAAAAAATATCCTGTGCCTTACAATTGTAGTTACAAAATATCTATACCTTGGTCCTATAAACCTATGAATATATATTCCACCACCTATAAGAGTTTGCAAGCCAAACTACCTCATGCCTTCATTCCCCCATTTTGGGTATCTAATTTCTATATTGCCCACTTACATCAACCCAGTGAGTGCTCTGAGGAAATAATCATATCTTTCAGCGTGAAGAATCTTCATTCCAGTTGAAACTCGTGAAGTGTGTGCCCATTAGCAAAGTCAAATCAGGACAGGCCATCCATAAAGTCAGCAACGATATGTACCAGGTCACAGACTTAAATCACTTCTCTTCCTCTGGTCAGGTTCTGGTCAAATCAATGTGGGCTTTTCCACTTAGCCTCACCACAGTGGCCATTGGTCACCTTGCTTTAGACCAAGGACCAAACAAATTCTCAATATGCCTAGCTCTCTCATGCTAGGTCGTGAACTTCAGACCAGTAAACCCGCTCTCATCTCCCTGTTTTTCTGTGAACCAAGTCTTCGGGTGTCAGTGGCCAAAGTCAACCCTGCTCCTTATTGCCACATTTCTCCTGCTTTCACCAACAAGCAGTAAATCTGGGTGGACACCTAACAAGCATTTCAGCCTGCCACAAGTTTCCTTTAACATTCAGACCCAGAGAGGAGTTATCTTCATGGTTCCAGATTCCTTTGCTTTTGAAGACAAACACTAGTCAGGAATTTCCAAGGAAACTGACTCTATCCTTCTTTATCGGTCAATCTGACCTTCTCTCAGACTACAAGTATCCTGAGTACTCCGAAAGACTGAGTGGGGCTACTTTCCAAGTGAAATGCTACAGTAAAGTGATGCTATACTGAGGTCACTCCCCCATCTCTGCCAAAGAAAAACAAAACGAAACTGAGTACAGTCATTCAAAGAGAATATATTTATAATTGTGCCCATTCCACAGAAAGGTGATCCAACCAAATGCAGTAATTTTAGAACAATATTGTTAATATTACATGTAAGTAAAATTTTGCTGAAAGTAATTAAGAAATGATTGTAGTAGTACCTCTATATAGAGTTGCCAGAAATTGAAGCTGGGTTTCAAAGACTTGGGGTGAGAAAATCATTGCTCATATCACATGCTTCTTGGCAGTAAGCAGAGAACAGCAGAACAATATTTACTAGTGCTTTATTGCAATGGCATTAGATTATGTGGATAAAAATATTATGGATAGCATTGTAAAGAATGGGAATTACAGAACACTTAATTTTGTTCTTATGATACCTGTACGTAACCCATGTCATTCATTAATACAGAACAAAGGCAAATTTCTTTTCATATCAGGTAGGGTGGGCTACAATGGTTGTATCCTTTTATCATATTTTTCAATCATTTGTAAAATACTATGGAAACATTTTATTTTCAGAATGAGAGGAAACACAAAGAACCCCTCTCCATAAGATCCTTATTTCAACTATCAAGCATTATCTGACAAATTGATAAATTCTGCTCTAGATATTGAAGGAATTTTGACTAAATTATTATCATTTTAATAATTGCATTTTTCCAACATTTTTGTTGGTGCGCAATTTGTATATAATTCAATTGAATAGTTCAATCATTCATTTCAGTTCAATTCTATCAAGGAGAATTGTAATCAACACCACATCTATATTAGAGCGTTGACCACCCACTCCCACTGTTAAATGTCCTTAGAAAGAGTTGTGAAATCAGCAACAGTTTTAGTACTCCCTCCCACATTCCCATTTCCTTCCCTATCACCCATCTTCCACTCTTGCATTCCCGATAACACATTGTATCAAGTATGAACATTATACCTCCACTCCTCCTATTCTTCACATCTGGGAAACTCAACAGAAGACAATAAAAAACAAATTGTACTAAGGTGGTAAGGTTAAGATCTTAACAGTAGAAAGAAAAAAATACAAATAATGGGTGAGACCTGGAGAAAACCTCTATCAATGTTCAAGTAACCAGTGAAGAAATTTCTGTCCAAGGATGCCTAAGAGAAACTTGTACCCAGAAAAAATTCAGGCCATGTCTATAGTAAGGTCAGCTGGCCAAGTATGGCATTCAACCCAGCATAATCAAGATTACAAGGGTCTCTGCCTGATTGTAAGGCTGTTTGGCATTCTTGCCTTTGGATAGAGCAGATCTGCCAACAGTTCAGTCTCACTAGACACTCTCCAAGTGACTTTTGCCCTGCAACTCTCCTCCATAGCCTTCTACAAATAATGTCTTCATAATTTCAGCTCTGTTACTTTTCTTTTCACCATCCTCAAATTTTGTAATTGACATCTTTGGATCACACAAGCTGCTGTGCTTCTTCTGTATGGATTTAGTTGTCTCCTAGCTTAGATGTCTGCTTGTTTGAATACAGTCCTTTAAGACTCCAGACACTATTCCACTTGATAGTCCGGCACCATCAACTTTCTTTGCCACACTTTGCTGTAGCGCTCTGTATCTTTAGCAAACTTCTCATGACTATTTTTTTACTTAATACATAAAACTTTAAACATTAAATTATATTTCATGATCAATTAACAATGTAAACAGACTATATTTATCTCACTAAAATTTATGTAAACAAGATGACTCAAATTTTAAAAATTACTTCTCTCAACCCCCAATCTTCAAACTATCATTAAATAACTTGGTAAAATTTAAAGTCATATAATTTATATCACCAAAGAAGAAGAAATAAGGTGCCTTTTGGAGTCATGAGCATTGAAGCAAAGAGCAGAAATCCTGCTATAATAAGCGACAAGTAATCTTGATTACAAAGGCTTCCTGAGAGGAGAGTGGATTATGAGCTGGGCTGCTAACCAAAAGGTCAGCAATTCGAATTCACCAGCTCTTCCACACGAGAAAGATGACATATTCTGCTCCCAAAAAGATTTGCAGACTCATTGGGACCCACATACACAGTTGGTGGACTTGTACATACATACAACCACTGTGGGAAACTCTATGGCAATTCTTAAAGCAACTAGGAATTGACATCCACATGATCCAACTATATCACAATTAGGCATAAACCCAAAGAAATAAGAGACACACCACAAGAGGATGCATAATCTCCTATGATACTGACAGGACAATTCACAGTTGCAAGAAACTGGAAGAAGCCAAATACCCAACAGTGGAAGAATGGATAAAGACACTATAGAATTACCTGCATAGAGACAAAATCTAATGTGGCATGTGGTGGGGCTGTAAGGGGTGCGGAGGGTGAGGGAATTTCAGGAACAAACAATGCATGCTGGAGGGGTGAGGGAGCACTGTGGAGGTCAGGCCTCCACAACTGAATGAGTCCAAGGATTGGTTATATAATTGAAAGATAAATTATAGAAAAAATACACAAAGCCTGCATGGGCTCACCTCTTCCATAGTGACCGGAACCAGAGCAAGGACTTAATGTATAATCTCAAAAATTTATAAAATCTCACACATGCTATCCACGGTAAACATATACATAGCAGGATGGGGTTGTATTAGAGACATACATGGAACAGGAGGAGGGGCGCAAGCTAGGGGTATGCACACAGAAGGAAGGAAAGGCACTAGAGGCACACAGGTGACAGGAAGGTACTTCCACAACAAGATGGGCAGGTTCCAGAGTTAAGATGGTGACCCAACCTTGATTGTCTCTAAACTGGCATGACCTGAAGTGCCCCTGAGCTCTTCTTCTTCTTCTTCTTCTTCAGAACAGCCTCTGTTCCTTATCAGAAGTGAGTGGGCCCTACTCGGGAATCAGGTCATCTGATTGCTTTTGATGGCAGACAAGCCTCAGGCAACTAGCCTTCCAGCAGTCAACCTTCAAAGGTATAGCAAGCAACCATGTGCTTGCAAGCAGCACCTCCAATGTGGCAGTATTGGGTGGGGAGAAATCATGAGGAATAGCTTTTATTTAGGAGAATATGACTCTCATCCTGGTCTTCAGTCTCTCCCAGAGGATTAGAACTGATTGTGATGATGTATATGCAATTCTTAACCATGGACTAATGATAATACTATAGCATAGCAAGAAAACTACAAAAAGAAAAGAAACCAACCTTTACCAAGGATGATGGAGAAAGATTCGTTGCATAGAGGACTTTGAGTGTATGTTAACTGTTATGGAATGATTTGGAAAAGGATGTTGAGACGGAGCCACAGAGAGGAGATTAAGCTCAGTTAGGGATGAAAGGTAATCGTAGGCTTTATTGGAAGGTAGGAAAGGAAGAGAAGAGACAGGAGCATTTTGAGCTCCTGAGCCATTCCAGGACCCGAGAGTGAGGCCAGGGAAGGCATGCCTGGCAGTGAGGCAGTGGGACATATATAGGGCTTGCACCAAGGACGGATATACCAATAAGGGGAATGGGGCTTTCTAATGTTGCAATTGCAGGGTCTGAGTCAGGATATGATTTGTGAGCATATTTTGTCTTCTGCAGACCCGATTTCTGGAACACTGAGGGAAGAGACAGTACAGACTTGGCCCTGACAGATAAACTCTGTGAAATATCAGAGACAGGGGTTACAAAGTTCAGCAGATTGTTCATCTCCTTCATGTGAGACTGGTGCAAAGGGGTGTAACAGAGTGCGTGGTCTGGGGGGTGGTCTGGTCCAGGACCCTGCCTGATTTGACCTAGGTCCAAACAGATATCAATAATAGTTGTACAAGAAAAAGAATATAATCTATGATACTGAATGATACATGTAGAATTTATTTGGTTGTGCATATTTCTGCCACTATCCAAAAATATTACATGAGTACAAGGAAGAAGAAAATATTCTCGTACTGAATTTGGTGATAATTGTACAATTCTTCTTGATAAGATTGAATTGTTAAATTGCATGATACATGATGATATTCTAATAAAACTTAAAAAAAGATTTATAGTTTCAGAAACTCACAAGGACAGTTCTAACATATGCTATAAGGTTAGAATCCTCTTGATAGCAATGAGTTTGGTTTGAATTTAGTATAGCATTTTAAAAATCGCTGGCTTTTTTTCAATCCCTCCCATGGAAAAAACCTAATTCTCCCTCCTTGAATCAGAATTGCCCCCTGTGACTTGCTGGACTAATAGAATTTGCCAGAAGTGATGCTCTGGGAATTGATGTTAGGTCATAAAAACTACTCAAGTCTCATTCTTTCATTTTTTCCAACAGTTTTTTTGGAATATAATTTACATATCACATAATTCAATAGTTCAATCGTATCAAGAAGAGTTGTATAGTCATCACTACTATCCGTTTTAGAACATTTTCTGCATTGTTTTACTTATTAGCTCTCCATCGCCCTCCCAAGCTCTCCTGCTATACCACCATTAATATAGTTACTGTCTCTATAGATTTATCTATCCTAGATTTCATATGTGGAAAGACATCAAAAATTAAAAAATTATCAATCCTCAGAGGAAAATAATGTAGAAAATATTAAAAACTAGAACAAATGTAAATGTATCATAAAGAAGATCAAATGATAGGGTGCTAAATTTTAATCTAACTGCATCTGCAACAATCAGCTTATTAATTCATTCTGCATGATAACAAGACTATTGGCATCCCTGGTCCATGGTCAGAGGGGATGCACCAGAGGCTTAATCCACAGAGAATACTCATTCTTGGCTCATTGAGCTATCAAGTAAAAAGCTGGTCTAATGCAATGCTCAACTTGAGAGATCATGTGGGAAAGTCCTGGGACTACAGAAAAGAATGGGAATATTAGTGTTATAAAATTCACTACAAAAAATTCACTACAAAGTGTATAAGCAAGTCCGTTAAGCTGTCTTTTATCCTCTATCCCCACCTATTTATCAGCTGAATGCCACTGTGTGACCCATCGAAAATAAGATTTACACACAAAGCATTGCTTGAATGCCTGACATGCACACACAGACAACACTAGAAAACATGAGAAATAAAAAATAATAATTCCTTCTAAGTCATTGTGTTAGTCTGGATAGACTATAGAAACAAATTCATAGATAGGCATATGGATATAAGGAAAAGGTTTATATACAAGAGGAATGGAACATTCAGAAAGCATCCCAACATCCAAAGTGATAAGTCCCATATGAACCCATATGTCCAAAGCCGGTGTATAATGTCTCCTTCTGACTCACGAAGCATGTGCAATGACACCAGAACAATCACAGGTCAGTGAGTACAGAGTCTTGTGTTTGCAACAGCAGTACATGCATCCTGGTGTTGGCAGGGATCTCTCTGTGGCTTCTCTGGCCCCAGAGGTCTGGTTCCATCGGGACAAGCCCATGTGGCTTCTTCTCTAGATCCTCCAGGTTCCAGGACTCAGGATCCGTTAGCATGCCATCATCTTATCTTGTCGGTAGACCAACTCCAAGAGACTGAGTCTATAGTCTCTCACCTCCATGGGGGAAATATTGCAAGATTTCCCAGAATTGTCAGAGAAACCCATGCCCACACTGAGATATCATTGTCTATATCTCCTGATTGACAGGCTAGACTCCACCCCTATACTCCCAATCATGAAATTGACACCAAGTATATGACCACCACAGTCACCAAGTTTAGGGATGTTTGTGTCACATATTTCCACTACCTGAGATCATCAGGTCCATGGTTTGAAACTGTCAGCTGTTTCATAGGAGAAAGATGGGACAGATTTGCTTTCATAAAAATATACAGCTTAGGAAACACTTTGGGGCAATTCTACTGTATCTCCTGGTTTCAGTATGCATCAAAATAAACTCTATGGAATAGTCTGGTTTTATTTTAGTTTTGTAAGCTAACAGCTTATCCTTTTACTATTTCATGTAGACAGAGAGAATAAATGAAATTCTTGAGTCAAAGGCCAATGATTTTATATCACTCACAGCAAAAAGTGGTAATCAGAGCTTGATGTCGGTCTCTGTAGGATCTGTTTTCCTTCCGTGTCTCACTGGTACAACCCAAGGAACCCAGGATAGGTGTCTATATATACGGTGAATTGTGCTATAGGAAAGGAAACTTGTCCTTTGGAAAAAAAAACAATTTTAGAGTATGGAGAAGCAAACCATTTTGTTGTCTGGAAGGATTTATTAATTCATCTTTCTTACTCTTTATCTGAACTCCCAGAATTGGCCTGGATTAGAAGCGATCAAAGCCTTGCTCTCCTTAAATATACAGTGAGAATATGCAAGGATGACCATAGCCCATGAATAGATGGTTTCTTCCAACAAATTTTTACACAACTACATACTATAGTTACAGTTGGACATTTATCATTATGTACAAAGGGCATAGCCTTGTCCATGGGTAATGTGGGATACAAATTACCATTGTTTCGTGGACTCTCATGGGGAAAATAAACATTGCAGATCATGGAGTTTTCACTTCTTTGCAAAAGTTCTATCTCAGGTTATAAAATAAATGGACAACAACAATGTTACAAACACTTCCCTTCAGAGTAGTCTTTTTCAATTGCTCTTTTATCAAGTCCAAACTTAATCTAAATCAAGGTTTTAAAATATGATGTCTTAGTTTCATGATAGCATTCAATGTAGTCTCTGTATGTCCTGAAATTATATACCAAATGTTATGTATGGTCATTTACATATTGGGGAGGGTGATAATATGTTATTTTTCATACCAGATTTTCAAAGAAACGTGGGTCTGAAATAAGGTTAAAATTGTGAAAATGGCTAGGGGATTTATTATGTATGTGTTAACTCATCTTCATCACCTGTTTGTCATTTTCTCATACTGTTGTGACTTGCATGTTGCTGTGATGATGAAAATTATGCCACCAATATTCCAGATATGACAAGGTGGCCAATGAGGGACAGGTTTCAACAAAGCTCCCATAATAAGACAGATTAGGAAGAAAGACTTAGTGATCTACTTCTGAACAACCAATGAAAATTGGTTGCTCATAACAGAACTTTGTTTGCTGGAGAAATAAACTGCTGGAGAAGGACATCACATTTGATAGAGCAGAGAGGCAGCAAGGGTGAGGAGGGAGACCCTTGGTGAATTGAACCAGCACAACAGTCACAAAAGTGAACTCACGTTTGTCGATGATTGTCAGGATGACATAGGATAAATCAACTCTAATGGGTTTGTTGTATATAAGAATGCCAGGAGTTGAAGTCAATCCAATGGCTTTCATCTGTCTGGCTAAACAAAGTAGATATCTTCTTTTAAAATTATAAAAATGCCGTTTTTATTATCATTGGCAGGCTAACATCTAAATACTGACCATGTCCACCTGGCTTAGTACTGTACTCTTTGGAACAGCCCTTCTGAAACCACTGAAAAGTCAATTTCTCAAAGTCCATTGGGAGTTATGTGATATTTCAGCAGAATTGAGTTAGGCATCTAGGACCATGAGAGAACTGACATGCACAAAACAGCATGAGCCTTTTTTTTTTTGAGACTAAGGCACATATAGTAACAGATTTCACTGATCTTAGAATTCTCTTATTATTGTTCCTTTATTTATTTACTACACAGTGTCCATGAAAGTGGGAAAAATAGACAATGGGAACATATACTAGTTCATAAGGAACCATAGATCTCTAGAAGAGACTGGCCCCTTCTTGTCTTAAACTTCTCTTAATATTCATTGAAGTTAAGAGCATGAGTAAAATCACAAGTGTATATATAATTGTCCCTTCACCCACCAGTTAGTCTGATGTAACTGGCATCTCCATATACTATAAATCATATGTTAATATTTATAGGTTCCATTGACAACTTAATAGATGCAAAGATGTACTATGTAATTAAAATCCATTATATTTTATCACTCTAAGGCCAAATAGACTAAAACTACAGATAACTGAGAAACTATGTTTTTCAAATGTTATGTGTTGTGTCTTGACTCATAGTGACCTTATGCACAGCAGGATAAAATCGCCTGGCCCTGCACCATCCACACAATTGTTTCTAAATTTGAGTCCATTGCTGCAGCCACTGTGTAAATCCAATTTCTTGAGGGTCACCCTCTTTATCCCTCTTTATCACAGCCCTTCTACTTTACCACAGATTAAAATGGTACAATTTTTGAATATTTGAACAATGTAAACAATGTAAACCATTGTTACTTTTACTACTTATTATGATAAAGATTATGTGTGAACTTGGCTAGACCATTATTCTCCAAGACTTGGCAGATAGTATGTAATCAATTTCCGTTTTGTGATCTGATGTTTCAGCCCATCAGTTTAAAAGAGGAGTGTGGGGCTGAGCCCCAGTGGCATAGTGGTTGTGCGCGGGACTGTGGCCCACTGGGATGGAGGTTCAAATCCAGCAGCAAGGCTGGGCCTCCTATTCCCACCACCAGAGGGCAGTGATGCCTAAAAAAAATAAAAGAGGCGTGTTCTCTGCATTCAAAATATATGTAAGCCCCAAGTATCAGCACTTTATCAAGAAAGACAAAATGTATGTGGTTGTTGTTATGGACAGCAGAGTAAAAAAATATATGATTTGAAAGGATTTATGGGGTTCACTACTTTCTCATAATGTCACTAATAACATAATAGATAGGAAATCTAGGCAAAGCTTATTTGATTTTGTACAACCAGAAGAATTATAGGTCAAGTGACCAGCAGGCTAACTTGAATCACGAGACTGGAGTCATGGCCCCTCAATCAACTCCCAAGGCTGATATAGGTCCACAGACCCCTTGAATGAAGTGGAGACTAAGTCTTTTTGATAAAGGATGTCCTTATAGTTCTGAAATTTTACTTTGGTACCTTTTCCCTTTGTCTTCCCCAAAATATTCTCAATGAGAGTCTTAAAACCTTTAAGTAAATGACTAATCACTGAGGCATTGATTAGGATAAAAGTTTTGGAAAATTCGTGGACATTTGCTTTGAACTGACTGTAGCTGCAAGAGAACTAAAATGTCACCTTGGCCCACCAGAGGAGGGGATAAATGGGAATCAGATTATTAATGGAGTTTTAGCTCAGGTCTGTCCCACAGTACCCATGCTATAGTGATTTCTCTAGTTTCAGAGTATGTAATTAAGGTAGGCATATTTAACAATCGGCAGAACTCCCACATTGGCTTGTTATTATGTGGAATAGGATTATTGTGTTAATCCGGATAGACCAGAGAAACAAATTCATAAACACAAGTATGGCTATAAGGTAAAGTTCTATATATAAGAGGAATGAAACATTGAGAAACCATCCCAACCCAGTCCCATCCAAGGTCATAATTCCCATATTAGCCCTTATGTCTGATACAAGTCTATAAAGTCTCCTTCTGACTCACAAAGCACAAGCAATGACACCAGGACAATCACAAACCAGTGGGTGCAGAATCTTGTGTGTCCTGCAGCAGTAGAAGTATCCCAGAGTTGGGAGGGGTCTCCCCATGACTCCCCATTTCCAGGGCTCAGGGTCCATTAGCAGTATTCAGTAGTGGTAGAAGCATCTCAATCTTTTTAGGGGTCTCCCTAGGGCCTCTCATTTTGGCCTTTTAAGCATCTCAACGCTGGTAGGAGTCTCCACATGACTTCTCTGGCCCCAGAGGTTTGGATCCATCAGGTTAAACCCATGGGGCTTCTCCTCCGGCTCCTCCAGTCTCCAGGACCCAGGGCCTATATCATGCTGTTGTGTTGTGTTGTTGGTAGAGCGTCTTCAAGAGACTGAGTCAATGGTCTCTCACCTCCAATTGGGAAATACTGCAAGCCTTCCAGAATTCTCAGGAGAAAGCCATGCCCATACAGAGGCCTCCTTTGCTATCTCCAGATGGACAGGTTAGAGTCCACCACTATACTCTTAGTCAAATTGGCACCAGAGTACATGACTGCCACTACTATAATGGTAGGAAAAGGTAAGTGAAAGTCATTAAACTGCCACTACCTACCTACAGAAGTGGTCAATCCCAAACAATGCCATCTGGCTGAAGAGGTGATCCATAAGACCCAGCTGACCTAATGGCACTTGAAGTGCCAGCAGCAGCCAGGGATGCAGTATGAAGTCTTTGGCAGTCCGCTATTAGTGAATCACAATGCAGAACTGTAGGATTTTGGATTAAAGACCAGCCATTCTCTACAGATAACTGCTCTTCTTTTTTAGAAACAGTTCTTTGGTTTGTTACTGGGACTATGGAAGAGACCGAATGCTTTACCCTGGGCCACCAAGTCAATATGCAGCTAGAGGTGCTCATCATGAATTTGGGTTTGTTTGGCACGGAGTCATGAAGTCAGACATGCAACACTTTATCATTAAATGTAAGTCGAATATATGAGCTTGGGTTTGAGCTGGACTAGAATTCACAGGTACATTACATGCAAAAATGATTTCAAATTACTACTTGAAGATCATTTTATGACTTCAGGAGAGCGAGTTGAATTAAAAACAAAGTTAAATTCAGTTGAATGGTGGAGCACAGATTTGTATGCAGCATAGCTCAAGGATCAAAAATCTTGAGGATTTAAGGAAGAAGATAAGATATTGTACAAAGGAACCCAGAGTCTATTTGAAGGTCTCTTGCAAGACTCTTTCTGAGGACTGGAAAATTCCTGCTAGCATAGCTGCTACCACAAGAAAAGCAGTTCAAAACCACTAGCTGTCCTGATGGGGAAAGATGAAACTTCCGACTCCCAACTTTCAACTTAGAAACCCACGGGGGTGGGGGAGGAACAGTTCTACCACGTCCTATAGGACATCTATGAGTCTAAATCTACTCGATGACAGTGAGTTGGGTTTATTTTGGAGGCTGCAAATGCACAGGTTAAGACCACAGAAGACTGTCAGAGGAGTCTTTGTGATAGGATTGCAGGAAAAATGATGATACTCGAGATCCTTCAGTGCTAAAGACCTTTGGAAATGTTGCATGACCAGAAAGGACAGATATGTTTAGCACTGTGCTACTAATGCTCACATCATTCAGCTAAACATCCAGGAAGATTTTGCTTTAAGAGGAAGAATAATGTCTTAGAGCAGATATGAAAAACTTTTGAGTAGGCCAAGAAGAAAATAATTTAAGTCTTTGGGGCTCTATAAGCATTCTTGTTCCTCTCCTTCTTCTTTTCTCTTACTCCCCCTTATTCCTTCTCCTTTTAAACGATTCTTCAAACTTGTAAAAGATGTATTCTTAGCTGAGAGGCCTATGGAAATAGGTCAATGCAGTTTGCTCCCTCTGATCTGGAGTATAGAATCCTTGAAGGTGTGGTGGATATATGTGTTGGGCTGCAATCCTTATGGCCAGCAGTGCAAATCCACCAGCAGCTCCATGGAAGACCTACTGGACTTTCTACTCCTCCAAACAGCTACAGTCCCACAAAACCACAGCAGTCACATTGACTGGATTGCGGTCAGTTTGAGCTCTGTTCTGTTTTGAATTTTTTGATGGCTCTGGAGTGAAAAATAATGTAAATCCAATTTAACAAAGACAATAACTCAGCCCTGAGAAAATGATAGATAAGAAATATTTGGAGCTTGTGATTCCCATGTTCCTTGGGACTTTGGAAATACTTTGAAGTTTTCACAAATTTTCCCTAACAAAGTATAAAATCAAATCTACTTAAATGCAAGGTGATTCAATAGTAAGTGAGGTGCTTGCCACAAACAAACAAACAAACAAACAAACAAACCCAACACTTTTGAGAGAATGGTAAAAAATGTTCAGAGTCTTAGCAGTATGTCAGTCACAAATGAAAGCATGATAAAACAAACAAACAAGAAACCCCAGCAAACAGGGCATGGGGACTTGTCAAGAAAATAAAACAACACAGAGGGTCCCAACTTAAAGGGTCCAGTTGTTAAGTTTAATTGATAGAAATTTCAGAAGAGTTACTATAAATATGTTCAAGTTTTACAGAAAACATATTTAAAACAACTAAAAAATTACATGGTGTTAATGAATGAATAGATAGAAAAGTTTAGCAGGGAAATGGAAACTGCAGACAGGAATCAAAAGAAAAATTTGATTTTTAAATGTAACATAATTGAATGTAAAGTAATTATAAGCATGTGAGTTAACAGACAGGTGATCGGAAGAGGAAAACATAAAAAGATTCAAAGAGGATGGGTATTTCTAGGGAAGAGATAGAAAAGAATGCTGAAAATCAGATCACAGGAAGTGTGGGGCAATAGCAAATAGTCTGATGGAGGAAACAAACATATATATAAGATTTCTACACAACTCTCATTAACATAATTCATTAACCTCCAACTCCAATAACTAGAGTTTAGAAATAGAAGCTAATTACAATGATAAAAGCTAATGCTTATTTTAAAATGCACCACAAATACAATTTTACATTTCAATGGAAAACATGAAACATATTTAGGACACTCTCAGGAGGATAAATGAAAAGCAAATAAAAACCTTGAAAGTAGCTAGATTAAAAATTTATACAATGAGAAAAATGCTAAAACTTATACTTGTCTCTCCAGAAGAATGTAAGGGAGAAAATTTTTATAAATTACTAAAACAATAACAATAAAGTTTTTCATCGAGGAGTCCCTAAAAATCATGGAAAAATGATTTCAGTTAAATTGGAAACATTTTTTTCCACCAGCAGCCTGACATTATAGGAAATGTTAAAGGCTATTCATAAGATTGACAGCAAATGATGGGTGTGATGGGCAGGTTTGTTATGCCAACATGGACACAGAAGATTGGTGGGTCTGTTGTGACAGCACGGCCAATGAATACACTGGGTGAATTGAAGGGCAGAGATAGGCAGGGCTCAATGAGTCCCGCCCTCTCTCTTGCTTTCGGATCTTCGGACCAGACAGCTGCCTTCTTCGTCCTGTGCCTTGGCCTCCAAGCAACACCACTCGTGGGACACCTAATCGTGGACTGTGGAGCTGTGAGTTGAGGTTCCTTCAAGCCCTACTTTGCCATGCTCCTGGGATATACATCTCTTGAGCTGGGGACTATTGGACTCTGTCATCTGGCTGACTGTTGGTGACCTGCTCTGCTGCTTGCTGCCTGTGACCAGATAGCCTGGATTGCTCTACAGAGGACTACTCAGCGGGCCTCAAGACTTGAAGGACTGCCAGTCTTCTAGTTTTCTCACGCAAGTGAGTTGCACTGAGCCATTTGTACTGCTTTATACATTACTTAACTGTTTCTTTCTTATCTTATATACTCTTCTTTCTATATAAATATATAAAGAGAATTACTAGTGTCCTGGGTTTATTTCTCTAGAGAACCCTCTCTGACACAATGGGTGATGAATGTTCAAATCTGCAGGAGGCTATAATGAGGACTGGAAATGAAATAAGTGAGTAGATCTTTTTAAAATGATTGTTCTTACTTTAAGTATACTTTTTATAAAATACAACTGAGTATTGAAAAAGAAACAAAAAATTGTGGGGAGGCAATTAAAACAAATATACAAGCGAACAGAACCATCAGCGATGGGTTAAGGTGCTCATGTTCATGAAGTGGGAAGTGGGACCCAGGGAGGAGGAAGTGTCAAATGAAAAGTGGGCAGTGATCCATGTGAAATTGGAAGTGATATGTGGCCCAATATTTAATTCGAAAAAGATTTTTATAAATTATGTGTGCATATCCATAGCCACCAAAAAACCTCTACAACACCATCAGAATCATACAAGCTGAGTATAATCTCACAATTTATCAAAATTTTTATATATGCGTATACATATTATGCATGAACACACACAGAAATGGAAGCTACATAACATTCACAGTAAATGAAAACAAAAAGAATGAAATTGTCCCATAAAACTTTTGTAGTACATATACATTTACTACACACTTTGGATTAACCAAAAGAAGATGAGAAACAGAGTACTGGTGGCAATAAGCAGCAGCATTAACGC
Source organism: Nesogale talazaci (assembly GCA_004026705.1). Lineage (NCBI taxonomy): Eukaryota > Metazoa > Chordata > Mammalia > Afrosoricida > Tenrecidae > Nesogale > Nesogale talazaci. The sequence goes on along the minus strand of PVJH01009670.1, from coordinate 36,996 downwards.
GGAACGGACAACGGAGACAAGTAGCAAGTTATGAGATGTAGTAGACAGAATTCTAAAACAGACCTGACAAAAGGCCTTGCTTCAAGTATTCACACCTTTCCCCAGTTATCTCATAAAACGCTATCCAAAGTGACAGGATTTTGCATATATAGTTAAGGTCCCGAATCAGCTGACTAACTGAACTTGACCTTATCACCCATGCCCTTTAAAAGTATGTATATTTCTCTAGTCATAGAAGAAGTTAGGAAAATATGATGCATTATTGCATATGCAAATACAAAGGGAGTCACAGAGCGAGTAATCTGGACAGCCTCTGAAAACTGAGAGCCATTTCCGGCTAGCAGGCACCAAAGTAAAAAAGGTTTCAGTTCAGTGAGACATCTGCAAGAAGCTTAATTCTGCTAATAACATGAGTGAGGTCAGGAACAAAAATTTTACTGGCTTCTAGACTTGAACTCAGTCTGGCAAATACCTTAAACCTAGCCATACTATATAAGTCTTCTGACTTAAGGAGTCTGGGATAATAAAGGGGTGTTTAAAACTGCTACATTTGGTATTCATGTCACACAGTAATAGAAAATATATACAACTCTAAAAACTTAACAAGTGAAAACTCACCTGAATTATTAAAAAACAATATACCTTGGTGGAAAGGCAATGAATGTCAGGTTGTATTTTTTAAATATTCAAGAATATTAAGTCCCCAAAAGAAGATCTTTAAATATAAACTCAGACAGATGAAGCTTATAAAACGTTGCCACAAATCAACCACCAGTCTGTTTAAAACCAAAAGCAAGGTGTTCATTGTGGTGAAAGAGCATTTTGTCAAGCAGGGAAACAAAGTCATGAAACTTTTAACAAAGTGCTTCATGAAATCTAGAATTTCAGAGGTTGATAAAGGCAACAACCACAACTATGGAGGTACATGATGGATATTTTTGATTGGATAACATTTACAAGGCTGCAAGTGGTAAGTTCTTGGACCCGTTTTACAGGAGTTCACTTCCTTTGTAAGGATGGTGCTATGTTAGGATTTTGACTGAGTAGAAGTCCCCTGGGAGTATTTTAAACTCTAGATACAGGGTGTTGTATGGCATCTATGGTCAATTTTTTGAGAAGAGGCAAAATGCCAGTGCCATTTATTTCCTGACACATTCAATCAACTAGCTACCTGAAGCCCAATTTCTGAAGTCAGTAAAGCCAAAATGGTTTCTGAGAAACCGAGAAAGCAATGGTGGTGTTAGGTCACTAGCATACTGGCAGACTCTGTTTAAAGGGGAAGTAAAGATTTTGTTGAAAGAATGCAATGCTAACAATGGACAATGTTACATATATCTATTCCCAATGGGAGAAAATGTGATTTGATACGAAGTGTGTGTTTATTTAACATTAGTTTACTCTAAATGTAAGTACATCTCTCTGAAACCTATGTACAACTTGTTCTCTCTTTCTCCCCAGTTTGTTCCCTTTATTATTGATAACCCACTATATTGTAGGAAAAGGGTTGAGGTCTTTACACACAATATCTCATATTATACACACACCCACATACACAATCCAGTAAGACAGGTAGCAAGAATAGAAGATTGAAAAAAAAACCAAGTTCACAGCCATCTACTTGATTCTAACTCAGAGTTCTGAGGGCATAGTGAGTAGTGAGAGTCAAATAATATCACCACTAGTTCATTACCTCAGTGACTTTTAAGTGCAACTTGATCTCTTTAATACATAGATGAGCAGCACAAGCAAAACTGTGTTATTTTTGGTAGATCTATTCCTATCGTGATCAAAGATGAGGTGGATATTTTTAGGGGTACCAGATTGCACCGTGTGACAGAGACTATCTTAAAAGATACAAAATGTTAGAGAATGATGAGGGCATCAGGCATGCGGAGGTGCTTGGCACAGTATATGTAAGTATGTATCGTGATAAGCGATGCACGAGCCTCCAGTAAAATGATATATTTTTTAAAGGTACAAAATGGAGTTACTCTGGATAAAAAAAAAAAAAAAAACATTTGGTCTTGACCCTAGCCTAGCCATGTTTTAATATGCTCCTCTTCGAAGGATAATATATAATATACCATGTGAACAGTGGCCATAAGACCCTGAAAACTGGCAGGACTGAAATGATATTAAACAAAGTATGCTTTTAAAAAAAACATGCACTGATAAGGATAAAAGGCACTATTCTATCAAAAAGATAAAACAGTTATAAATATTGATGCAGCTAAATTATAGTTGTGGCAAAGAATAATGAAAGTACCTCAGACTTTCAGAAATACAAACACCTCTGTCTTGGAAGAAGTACAGCCAGTATACTACTTAGAAGCAAGGATGGCAAGACTGTGTCTCATGTATTTTTGACGTTATCAGGAGAGACCAGTCCCTGGAGAAAGCCATCATACTTGGTAAAATAGAGATTCGGTGAAAAAGAAGACCCCCAAGGAGATGAACAGACTCAGTCACTACACCAATAGGCTCAAATATAACAATTGTGAGGAGCGTGCCGGAGCCTCTAAGTGTCACGGGCCCACTATGTGTCAAACCCAACTGGAGAGCCCCTAACAGCAATGGCGGACCGATAGTAAAGAGGCACAGGGTTCATAAAGTAAGAACTAACTGAAATAAAGAGAGGAGAGACAAGCTAAAATGTAGCTGAAGACATTTATATATTTCTTATCAACTTATAAAATATAGAAAACAAGACCACTAATAATAGAAAATTTGCATTATTGTCAGATTATTTCCAGTCGACTCCCACTGTGGCAACCACACAGACATCTGAATGAAACACTGCCTAGTACTGCACTGCCGTCACAGTCCTTCCTGTGTCAGAGCCCATCGTTGCAACGCATGTCAGTCCATTTCATTGAGGGTCGTCTTCCTTTTGGATGAATCTCTACCAAGCATTATGTCTTTCTCCAAGGACTTGTCCCTCCTGAGAAGATATCCAAAATATGTAAGATAAATGAAATTTGTCCATGTTTGCTTCTAAGAAGCATTATGGCTGTAGTTCTAAGATTTGTTCAGTCTTCTGATGGCCCATGGTATATTTAATATTTTTTCCAACACCATCATTTAAAGGCATCAATTCTCCTTTGGCATTTTGTATTAATTTTCCAGATTTCTCATACATGTGAAATCATTAAAAATACCATAGCATGAGTCAAGAGTACCTTTGCCTGTTAAGTAACACTTTTTTAAAAAAGAGTTTACAAAATATTTTTGGAGTAGTACCAGCCCCATAGAATAAAGGATTTGATTTCCTAGCTACCGCTTTCAAGGGGATTGAATGTGATTACAAGTAAAATCACATCTTTGATACCTTCAAACTTTTGATTGTTTACTGGTGTGTTGCTTATTGACCCAGCTGTGAACATTTTGGTCTTCCCGATGTTGAAGTGTAAACTCCACTCAAGACTGTGTTCTTTGATTTTAGTGCTTCAAGCAAGGATTTGTTTGATGCAGTCTATTGAATCCGGTTCTGCAACTGATGTTCTATTCTTCTGCAAATAGTTTCACTTCTTGGATTATTTGCTTAGCCTGCAGATTGAAGAAGTGTGGTGAAGAGATATAGCCATGTCATACCTTCCCTGATTCATAATCACTCTGTATGTTTTTGTTCTGTACTAACAACTGCCTTTGTACAGGTTCTACCATGAGCACCAGAGAGGGTTCTGGAGTTTCCACTCTGCAATGTTATCTGTAGTTTGTTACACTCCACACATTTACATTTATACAGTCATTCAACACAAGTAAATATCTTTCTGGCATTCTCTGCTTTCAGTGACACGTCAGTCCACATCCTCTTTTGATTCAGTTTGAATTTCTGCTGGTTTCCTACTAGTGTACTTCTGCAACTGTTGATGAATGATCTTCAGAAATTCTTTTTAAAATGTTTCCCTATTTGATTTTTTATGGTCATAAATGAAAAAATTAGATAATTAAAAAATTAACATATGAAGGTATTAGGTATATATTTCTAGTATGGAGAAAATTCTAGTGGCCCAACTGACAAATTGTCTCAGTCTCTTCTTTTTTAAATCAGCATATAATTCACATATCATACAATCTAATAGTTCAATTATACTGGGAAGACATGTACATTCACCACAGTTGATGTTAGAATATTTTCCATGGGGAGAAAATTTATAAATTATCAAGGTTTTATGCAGGAGCAAGGGGAAAATGAGGAGCTGATATCAAGGGCTCAAGTAGAAAGAAAATGTGTTGGAAATGATGCTGGCAAGAAATGTACAAATGTGCTTGACACAATGGATGGATAGAGGGATTGTGATAAGAGTGGTACAAGCCTGTGTTAAAGTGATTTTTTTTAAAAAAATTTAAAAATTTAAGAGTATTTTCTTCTTTCTTTTACTTATTGTTCTTCACCTCTCATTTTCCTCCAATGTCCTCTGCCATATCCCTAGATAATTATTAGACCAGTTACTGACTTCATAGATTTACCTATCCTGGATGTATATACAGAAAAACCAGAAAACTAAATCAGGAAACAAACAACAGAGAAAAAAAGACAACAATAACAAAATATAAAGTAGAAAAGAAAGGAGACAATATTAAAAACTGGAGCAAATTTAAAATGTGCCCCAAAGAGATTGAATGATAAGGTGTTACAATTTAGCTTGTCTCTATCACACCTGACTTTATAATGCTTTCTGTTCTTCAGAATGTCTATTCTTCTAAATCTTTACTTGCATGTGATATGAATGATATTGTTTGATAATCTATGTCCTTTTTTGGGTCACATTTCTTTAGAATGGACACAAATATGAATCTCTTCCAATTTGTTAGTCATGGTGCTCCCTTTCAAATTTCCTGGCACTAATTTGTTGAAACATTTCAAATGGTATTTAGACAATTGCTGAAGTCTTGTACCTGCAGTGCAGCTTGAATAACTTACTTCAATACCATTGATTTTTTTATCATATGCTTTCTGAAATGATTAAACTTTGACAAATTAGTTTTGTCACAGTGATGGTGTGTTTTTCTATCTTCATATTCTAAAATAGCTTTATTGGTATATATTTCAAATATTATACAATTTAATAGTTCAGTTATATTAAGAAGAGTTGTATAATCATCACCATGGTAAAATTTATAACGGTTTTATTCTTTCTAGTAGTCATTGTTGCTAGCTCTCCATTTCCCTTCATCCTCTAATGCCAGTAGGGAATTATTAATCCTAATACCATCTCTAGAAATTTACCTATACTGGATTTTATATAAAGAAAAACACAAAAAACAAAAATAAGAGACACAGAAACTCCAGCAATGATGATAAAATACAACAGAGACAAGCCTCAGTTGAAAAGAAATCAGAGAATATTGAAAACTGTTTTATCTTCTCTACATTCTAGAGCAACTTTCAGACTCTTGAAATGTATTTTCTTTTCATCTTTTGTTCTTATATTAATGACCTTTTTAGAAAACTGATATCATTGATGTGATTCTTTGGTCTTTAATGCTCAATGAGTCAAATATATTTTTGAGATGGTCTCTAAATTCAGGTGAGATATACTTAAAATCATATATTGGCTTTCATGGACTTGTTTTAATCTTCTTCCTCTTCAGTCTGAATTTGCATATGTGCAATTGATGGTCTTTCACAGTTGTTTCCTGGCTTTGTTCCCCACACTATTGATATCGAACTTCTCTATCTGTTCTTTCCACGGATGTTGTTATTAAGTGCCTTTGAGTCCAGTTCCAACTCAGAGCAATCCCGTGCATAAGACAGTAGATGGTCCTGCACCATCTTCACAGCAATATGTTTGAATTCATTGTTGAATGGATGCCTGCAGCTGTTTCTTCGAGATTTTAGTTGTGTCCCATCAGCCAATAAAAGGCCCTGAAAGCTTTACTCCATGCACATCATTATGGCTGGCTCTACTTTAAGGAGACAGCTCTTCCTCCGTGGTATTTTGAGTGCCTTCCAACTTGAGCGATTTATCTTTCAGCACTCTATCTGACATCGTTTTGCTGCAAGTGATTGGGTTTTCAGTGACTAATCACTTGGAAGTGAACAACCTAATCTTTCATTGTCATCTATTAGTCCGGGAGCTCCACTGAAAACTGTTCACTTTGGAAGACTCTGCTAGTTTTTAAAACTCCGTTGACATAGCTTCCATTTTCACAGTAGTATGTTAGTCTCCCCACTGTGTGACAAACTGGCAGACAAATGGTGGTTCCACAAATAGTACATTTGATTCCACTTTATTGCATCTGGCAAGGTTTATATGTATAGCAGCCATTTATGCTACTTATGTCGTTGAAAAAGGTATTTGTCATGATTAAAGTGTTGGTCTTATAAAACTTGATTATGTGATCCCCAACATTATTTGTCACCAAGGTTATATTTTCCAAAAGCTGATTTCTCTTTGTGTCTCTTTGCATTTCAATCAATAATTGTCAATGCATCTTGATTACTTCTAAAATCAATTTGAGACTGTAGAAGTTTAGAGAACACTTCAATTTCCACATTGAGTATGATAAGATCTGCACAAAATTATAAATCAGACTGACTTAATTTATATTCATAGAACATTGCAAAAAAAACTCAGCAAGTACATGGTAATTGTGCAAAATGTGTTCACAGGCCATATTAATATTAATTTAAATAACAAATAAGATACTCAAAATATACTTAAATGTGTCAAAATTAAAAAATATATACTTTTAAAAACTCATCCTTTATAGGAATTTCATTAATATTATAAGAAACAGCACTAGGTACCTATAAAATTTAGAAAACTGGCATAATTCTGGTGGAAATATACAGTGGCACAGCCTGTCTTCAAACAGTTTGGCAAATTTTTAAAATAAAATATCAACTTTTCATATGACCAGTCATTTCCATACTAATTACTTAAGATAAATGAAAACCTCTGTTTACATGTGGTACACAGATGTCCACAGATGTGATTTATATCCTTAGTAAGTATAAAATAAGAAACTCATGGACTGGTGATGAAACCATAATTACACTAGGATAAAGTAAACTTTATTAGCATTCTCTTAGATTTGAAATTTGATTATGTCCCACAGTCATTATGAAACTACTTTGAAATATGCTTCATTTTCTATTTTAATCAAATTATTTTATTACTTTGCATTATTTTTTTTCCCTCAATCTAGAAAAAATATTAAGAATCTAGCCTGCTCTTTTAGGGAAGGCTATTTTCTTATGTATTTTTTTGGATTATTTCCTTTGAAATAAGGAATTCAGATTGTTCACTGGGATATATATTTTGATTCAAAAATAAGTACAAGAGATTATTTGAAAATGGAAATTGAGAATAGGTTTGAAGATTGTGAAAATTGAAGTCATTTATTTCTATAAAGTACTTGGCATATAGCAAAGACACTATATATTATTGGTATTATGATTATTATGAAACTTTTAACACAGGCTTTCTTTACTATTATCAACATGCCGAACTAAACTATAATATAAAAATTTTGTACAATAAAAATGAAAAGGAGTATTAAAAATTTTAAGCTCTTTGATATTTATTTTATTGCCTATTCACATACTTGGATCTATTGTCTCTATGAAATCATTTTAAAACATCATCTTATCAGAGTACAATAACTAGGAGCTATCTTATGAGACCATTAAGTTACTTATTAGAATAACAAAAATATGTAGGGCAGTTCTGCTCTCTAACATAAATTTTATCAGGCAATTCATTATGTATGATATATTTTATTTTCCCTAATGTGGATATTGCTGTTGTGTCATTGAGTTGGTTCCTACTTATAGCAATCAGATCTGGCAGAGGAAAACTGCCCTACAGGTCTTATGAGGCTGTAATCTTATGGGAGCAGCTGTTGGGCTTGAACTGCAAACCTTTTAGTTAGCAGCCAACTACTTAACTATTGTGCCATCAGAGTTTCTTCCCCAAGTTAATGGAGGTCGTCGAGATAATGGGTAAACAATTTGAATTCAGAAATCTTCTAATAATTGCAGTCTCATCCATCAAATCCAAAAGCAATTCTTAGAGATGCACCTATATAGACTTTCATGATGTACTTAAGTTCGACTTCTTAGAAACAGCAATTTTCTTTTGCATAGTCATTATTTTTGTTTTATATTTTCTGAAATTAATTAAGATGTTAACATAGCAACAAACAACTGAGGAAAAACATAATTTAAATGACGGGCACGTGAAGGTACTAGATGCAACCACTTAGCATTGAACATTTAGAGTTGGAATCTGACTACATGGCAATGGGTAGGAGATAGGTGGGGCACCTGTTAAAATGGTTTATATAAAAGAGAGAGAATATTTGTTATTCTAATTAGTCAGTCAGTATTATCATAAGAACACTTCTACTTATTGTACTCTAATAAGATGACACTTTACATTGCTTTCGTAGAGATAATTGATCTACTTTTGTGGATAGGCCATACAAATAAATATTGGTGAACTTAAAATTTTAAAATTCCTTTTCATTTTTATTGAAATAAAAAAATTAACTAAATAGCTCTGAACTAAAGGGGATCTTCAAAGAATCAGTTTCCTCCATCTTTTCTAAAAGATGCTTACTTTGATGGGCATTCAAAGTTTAAAACATAAAATGTATTGAGAACATAATATCAAGCTATTTGTTATTAATTGAATTACGCTACTCCACCCTATGCAAAATATGTGTAGTAAACCCTGACCTTTATGCCTGTAGCTATACTTTCATTGGAGAATAGCTTGCTTTGCTATGTTAATGAGACAGGATTTCTGTAGGGTATGTCATGAGCTAATCTCTTTGGGATCTCAAAAGAGACTCAACAAACCAACATTGGAGAGGGAAGTTAAAAGACACATGCAGAGGCACAAGAAAATAGCTCAGAGCGGGGTCTCAGAAGAGGCAAGGACCACAGAAAGGAAGCATTCCTCAGGATTCACACTTCTAGCATCCTTAACTGTGTGAAAGGAAAAATCTGTTTGATACAATCATCCGATTATGGTTTTCTATTATATAGTAGCACTAGAAGGAAGATCAGAACATTGAAAGTGCCATGGACTATCAGAAGAAAGCACAAATCTGAATGTTCCTTAGAAGGGAGGGTGCAGAGCCGTCATTGTCTCACATACTTTGGATAAGTTAGTGGAGGAGATCACTGGTCCCTGGTAAAGAATTTCATGTTAAGTAGAGGTTCATCAAAAAAGGGGAAGAGCCTCTACGGGATGTATTGACTCGATGTCTGCAACAATGGGCTCAAACTTAACAATGACTATGAGTCATTGTTTTTGTTCTGTTGTACATGGGCTCCATGTAAGTCAAAAACAACTCAATGAAACCTACCAGCAACACAACAGAACGAAAATATTATTTGACTGGTAGATAACCTCTCTTTGAAGGTTGACACTCTGCAGTTTCATCTGAGTCCCATGGTGATGGGTAGTGTCTTTTGCTTGATTATGATTCAGGATTCTAGATATCCTTTAGTATCATCAAAGAAGGAGATTATACTTCTTTCTCTAATTTTTTGTCCTGCTTTTGGGTGATTGCCAGCAGGTTAAAAGAGACATTTTCTTCTTTAGTCTCATTTTGAAACAAAATAACCTGTCAAATAATTTCCCAAAACAATTTTTAAAAAATGAAATAGGGATCTATAATTGAAGTAACTTCGTCACATAGCAAACTTTACAGAATTTCTTTGAAAATTAAATATTGGGCTGAGCCTCGGTGGCGTAGTGGTTTTGCGCGGGACTGCAGCCCACTGGGATGGAGGTTCAACTCCAGCAGTGGGGCTGGGCCTCCTACTCCCACCACCGGAGAGCTGTGATGCCAAAAAAAAAATTAAATATTGATGCTGAATGCACATGCTTTCAAAAAGCATCAACAATACAAGGACTCCAATACTTGGGTGAACAGCATGATATGGGAAGAACCATTTCTTGCTTCAACACCAAATCATAGAGACTATTCAGTATTTTCTTTTGTTTTGCAAAGGAGTTCTGGTAGCATAGAGTCAAATGTTGAGCTGTTAAGTTCAAAGTTGGTGGTTCAAACCCACTGCCTTCTCTGAGGGAGAGCTATGAGGCTGTCATATCTCAGAAACCCAGTGAGACCGATGGTAAGGATGGTGAAACTCCATATCATGAACTTTGCTCATGCTATCAGGAGGGATCATCCATCCCCTGACAAAGGAAATCATGATTGGTTAAGTACAAAATTAAGGCATTGAAGTTCATTCAGTTTCAGTATTGAAGGGCCACTACGTGCAATAGTCCCAGGATTCCACCAGCCTCTATCTGATTAGAAATTTTAGTTTCTTTTATGATTCTGAGTTTTATTCCCCCACTTTTCCCCACCCACTCTATCCAGGAACTTCTAACACTGAACTTCTAACTGCACTTTCAGAGCAGTTGTTAGTGATAGTAAAGTATATTCTTCTTCTGGTCTCAGTGCCAGGGAACCTGATGTTACTGTGGTCCATTGAACTAATTGTTTTTATATGCCATCAATTTTCAGTACTCTTCATGAATCTAGAGACAGAGACCAATTGTTCTGCCTCAAATAGATACTCATGAGCTTTAAGACTCCAGTCATGACTCATCAAAATAAGATGCAGAACATGGTCTCTGTGGACTATGTGATGTTAGTTGACCTTGGGAACCCCCAAGAATGTGGTTCTGTGTACCTAGGCCCAGTGACTCTCTCACTCAAGGTGTTTGTATATATTTAAGAAGTCGCATAACTCTTAGCCACAAAATTCATAGGTATTACTAAAGGATATTTGCACTTAAGTAAAAATATCTTCTGCTGAGCCTATATCTATTTGAAGATATACTCCTACTTCCCTACCTAACCTGTGTACCCTGAATGTCTATCCATGCATCTAATTTTAGATCATTCTTATTGTGTTTAACAGTATTTTTTATGAATATATGATAATTGGTGGGTGATTTTTTTCTCTTGTCCTCATGTCTTGAAGTCTCTCCAGTACCTTCTCCTATTGTCATCATTTTTGCCATCCTCCTTTTAATTATATATGCTGTCCTCTTCACCTAACTTTAAAGTTTCTTTCCATTTGAAAGTTATTTAGCTATATTATTCTCTCTATTTACTTCATCATTTTCTTCATTACAAACTGATATATCTGCTTCATTATTTTTTATCTTGTAAGTTTGTTTTGCTGTGGATGCTTCTATATCTTGATAGTATTCCCATCTACTGCTGCTACTTCTCTATCCAAAGAATTATTTTCAGTATTTCCTTTTTATCAGTGATTTTATTGGGGTCTCTCACAGCTCTTATAACTTTTAATACATTATTTGTATTAAGCATATTTGTACACATGTTGCCATATTCATTTCCAAATATTTTCTACTTGAACCCTTGATATAAGCTCCACTTTCCCCTCTTTTATTTAATAAACCATTTTATTTAGGGTTCATATAACTCCCATAATGATACATACATACATCAATTGTATGCAGGCCACATTTACACACTTGTTGCCATCATCACTCTCAAAACATCCTCCCTCCACTTAGGCCCCCAGTGCCAGTTCCCCATATTTCCCTTCCCTCTCCTCTCCACCTCCACCATGAAGCGTTAATAATTTACAAACTGTTATAACTTTTTCATATCTTACACTATCCTATATGTCCCTTCACTTCCCTATTGTTCATACTCCAGAGAGGAGGTTATATGTAGATCCCTGAAATTCGTTCCTCCTTTCTATTCCATGCTCCCTCCACCCTCCCTGTATCATCACTCCCATCACTGGTCCTGCAGGGATCATCTATCCTAAATTCCAGATGTTTCTGACTCCAGTGTATATCCCGTGGTCTAGCTGATGACAAACCTATGCATAAGCAAATGTGGTAAAGAAAGTTGATGGTGCCTGGCTATCAAAAGATATGGTGTCTGAGGTCTTAAATGCTTGAAAGTAAACAAGCAGCCACCCAGCTTAGAAGCAACAAAGCCCACATGGAAGAAGCACACCAGCCTATGTGACCATGAGGTGTCGAAGGGATCAGGTATTAGGAATCAAAGAACTTAAAATATATATCATTATAAATGAGGGGGAGTACAGATTGAGGACTCAAATCCATCTATAGGTGAAGCGACATCCCCTTACAGAGGGGTTGCAGGGAGTTGATGAGCCAGTTAAGGTACAATGTAGTAACAATGAAATATGCAACTTTCTTATAGTTCTCAACTGCCTCCTCCCACCCACTATCTTGATCCCAGTTCTCCCAGTATTTCTTATAATATTGTTCTGGCTTTTACAAATTCCTTTAATTTCTGACAATCTGGAAATGTGTTCCTTTCAATATTTTTGAGGGAAAATTTGACTGGGCATATGATTGTTGACTAGCAATTTTTTTCTTTCATGCTTTCATATATGCCATCCTATTGCTTTCTTGTCTGCATGGCTTCTGTTGAAAAGCAGAGCTTAGTCGTATTGATTCACCTTTGTAGTTTCTTTTTCCACCAGGCTGCTTTCTAAATTCTTTCTTTATCTTCGGCTTAAATGTTTTTATTGTGACAGATGTTGGTGATATTGGGGGGTGGGGGGTCTATCCTACTTGGGAATTGTTCTTTGATCCCGTAACTGCTACTGCTTCCATGAGTATACATGATGCAGTCACTATTTCTATGCCAAAGATCTTCCTCTTTTTCATTGCCTCGCCATGATGTCTTTCTCCAGGGTCTGGCTTCTCTTAACAACTTATCCAAAGTACAGGAGACCAACTCTCACCATCCTTCATTCTAAAGAGAATTCTGGCCATACTTCTAAGACAGATTTGCTAGCTATTTTAGCAGTCTATAGTACTTTCAATAGTCTTCTCTAGCACCATAATTCAAATGTATCGATGCTTCCTCAGTCTTTCTTATTCAATATCCAACTTTCACAAGCATATGAGCCAAATGAAAATACAAAGGCTTGAATCAGGGACACCTTAGTCCTCAATGTAATATCTTTGCTTTGTAATCACTTTGAAGAGATCTCGTGCAACAGATTTATCCAATGGAAGGCAACATTTGATATCCCGACTGCTGCTTTCATGGGCATCAATTCTGAATTCAAGCAAGAGGAAATCCTTAACAATTCAACCTTTGCTCAGTTTATCATGGTGGTATTTACTGGTCCAGTTTGTAAGGACTTTGATCTTTTTTACACTGAGCTGCAATCAATATACAAGGCTACAATCCTTGATCTTCACCAACAAGTGCTTCAATTCCTTCTTACTTTCAGCAGGTAAGGTTGTGTCATCTGCAAACTGAAGGTTTTTAATCAGCCTCCGTGCAATTCTGGTGCCACATTCTTCTTCAAATGATCCAGCTTCTCTGATGATTCCTTCAGCATACAGATTTAATGAATATGGTGAGAGGCTGCAACCTCGTACACACCTTTTCTGATTGTAAACCATGCACCATTCCTTTGTTCTGTGTTCTGTTCACACAACTGTCTCTTGATTCATGTATAGATTCCACATGAACACAATGTAGTATTCGGGTATTCCCCTTCTTCTCATGGCTATCCATAGTTTCTTATAATGCACAGAGTCAAATGCCTTGGCATAGTCAAAAAAGACAAGGAATGGTTGCCAGGGCAGGAAGCAAAAATACTGTAAGTGGGTTGCTAGGAGTATTTTTGAGTGGTATCATCAAGCTTCTACCCTCTGGTTCCATGAATTCTGGCTATTGGAAACACAACAAGGATTCCACTGAACTGGTAGCTGAGAATTCCCCCTGGCCACTTTGGGTTTACTCTGCCAACCTGGCCAATGTATACATGTGGGATTAATTGAAGGGTGAGAAAGAACTGGCTCAGCATGTCTCAACTTTCTTGTCTCTTGCTCTTTGATGATCAGATAAGTGTGTGACTGCCTTAGCTTGTTCTTTGCCACATTTTGCAAGATATGCTACCTGTGGGACACCTAACCCATGGATGGTGTTGCTGTTGTTTGCGGTTACTTCAAGACATGCTTCACCATGCTACTGGAGCACACATCACTTGAGCTGGGTACTATCAGACCCTGTCATCTGGCTAACAATAGGTGATTTGCTTTGTTGTTTGCTGCCTGTGACCAGATAGCTTGATTTGCCCTACAGAGGATGACCCAGCAACCCTTAAGACTTGAATGGCTGTCTTGCATAAGTGAGTTACACAGAGGCATTTGTACTGCTTCATAGATTAATTCACTGTTTATATCTTAAGATATATATCTATATAAATATGTATAAAATCATTAGGGTTTTGGTTTTGTTTCTCTAGAGAACCCTGTATAACATACTGGGACTTTCAAGCAAATGCTTCTAATTAAAACCATTGACCAATGTAATCTTTGTGCCACCATTCTTTTAAATTATATTATTGATAACCAATCAACAATTGATTGAATTTTATTTTGTTGTCTTTCTTATATCAGGATTTCATGAATTATAGAGAGGAAAATCATATAGTTTGGTGTCTTTTAGGGAGCTTGTAAGGGTCTCAGAAATCTTTCTTCCTCACAAGTTGACCACCCATGACTGGTGCTTATAGTTCTATCATCAGTGCTATAACAAGGTTACTTTGATTTTTTTAATTGTTCTTGATATTAAAGGCTTATTCTTTTTTAAGGGAAACATATATTTCTCTTATAGCATATAATTCTTTTTTTTTCTCTCCCCCACCCCCCGCATCACTGCCCTTGTGGGAGTAGGAAGCCCAGCCTTGTTCCTGGAGAGCCACTGCTGGTTTGAACTGTCAACCCTGTGGGTCGCAGCCCCGCACACAACCACTGCGCCAACCAGGCTCAGTTAACATCTCATTGTTATCCCCAAGAAGGTTTGTGACAGTTTCCAGAGTTTTACTTAAAAGTACAATGAATGGGAACTATGAAAAAGCAACAAGTCATGTTTTACTTGTAGGGACAAAATTAAGGCGAGTCACTAAAGTTTCACAAGGGCATCAAAGATGAAATTAATTTTTAATTTTGCTTAGTCTAGTGCTGGGGACACCTCACTAGAATATATTAAAGCAAACAATTAAAGCTGTAGGCAAATTTCAGCACACATACTCATCCACACAAAAAATAAATAGTCTGAACACTGGTGTTTGCTTTTCCTCCACATCCATACAGATGACAAACTTGGGTATCCTTTGGGGATGTTGTGCACTATCCTTGGCAAAAGGTAAAGAGCCATCATTACAAGCAATAAGTACCTGAATAGAAATCATTCTCTTCTTATAATGCTAGAACAGCCAAATTAAAAAAATGAAAGATTCACACTCCCATATGGATAATTTGTCTGTTAAGCCAAATACACAACTGTTACCAAGTGGTGAACGGTTGAGGAAATTTTTCCACTTTCCTGTCCCACTCACTGTTTTGATACAAATAGTGTGTTCAATGTTTGTCTCCTTTGTTAACTGCTTAATTACATCATCAGTCACCGTCACTTATTTAATTGAGTTCTGTTCACTTATGGCACCTATTGGCATCTTGGTGAGATCTGTGGGCTTACCTTGTGAGGGTCCAATTCTTGTTTCGGTTGCTGTCTATCTATGCCACCTGAAGTGGATTATATACCCTCTTCCTTCATATTTGTGCATCTCTGAAGTGAAGATAATAAGCATGCATAACAATTGTTGCCACAGTGACGCTTGCAGTAGATAAATGCAAGAGTCCAGGCATTTAATAGATATTGCTGTTTTGCTATGAACTAGAGATAAAACATCTTGTGATGTCACAGGGTTACCTGGAAAGTGGAGAAGGGAGCAGAGAGACCATTTTGAGGCCTCCTAGAACTCTAAAATCATTTTTCTTCCAATTGTCACAGTAGATCCATTTGAATGGAGTGAAGGCAGATGAACGAAGGGGGTGCTGCTGGTCTTTGCACTGTCCTATGAGCACATGCAGGTCGGCCTGGGCAAGTGATGCCATTCTTTTCCATGTGCTCGCAATGTGTCCAAGGCAGGTGGTCTTCTTTCTTTGTATTTTAAGTAGGTACATGATTATAAAATGGGATAATAGCTACAGCTAATCTTCCGCCCTCAATGCCAGAGGAAATTCCTCTTAGTGAGGACCTTTGTTTGAAATTTTGGATTTAATTTGATAACCTCAACAGAATTAGAGGGGGAACAAAAAGTCTATTTACTGTTTTACATTCCAGCCAGAATGAATTGTCCTTCGGAGGTGTACCCTATGTAGGCAGCTGTTCATTAGGAAGGTGACTTTTGTTCAGGATTCTGGTCTTAACCAAACTGGGAAGAAGACAATGTGACCCTTAGAGTCCTTTGGCCTCTTGTTGAGTGTTCTGTATAATGTCTTAGGCCCAGCTGTGCAAGGCCTTCCCAGAAATCTGGATTTTGCCAATCAGGCAGGAAAGAGACCTAATGAATGAATTCCCAGCATGTCAGATAACAATCTAATTGCTATTTCAAGACAAAATTTAAGGGACTTCCCTTGAAACGGAAATCTTACTGATGTGGGTTGCAAGAACTGCAGTCACTCTTTGGGAAGGAGAGAGTGTATAGTGAGTCTAGGATAGTCTAATCCCATCTGTCCATTATTCTGGAGTTTCATGCCAATCCTAGCAAAGTCCTTAGCAAATGACAATGGTCATTCAGTTAAATTGTTCAAAATCCAAAAATTAAGATGGTCATTTCCCAAGGACCAGTAGGACTCTGGGTTTCAGATAATCATAAAAGAGAAATAATCTAAGGTTAAATTAGAAAAGAATTTTGGTCTACAAACTTGCCAGTCAATTTAAGTGTTGTATAGACAAGCTCTCAATATGATAATGACAAGCAGGGCTTGTAAAGATCAAGTGTATTATTCAGATTCACTACAAATATTTGCAATCTATTGAAATATTCAGGTTTGCAAACTCACTAAGTTTATGTGCTAGCCACCAATGCCTCTGTTGAATATCCCATTGCCTGTTACTCTATATAAATGAAGCACAGTGTTTGCTACAAGAATTTTTATGACCATTAATCCTAAAAGGATGTCCAATGTATGTACAGTATCATAACATTTTGATGTACATTATATATGAATCTTATAAAATAATAGTTTGCAAATTAATTTCTTGAAAAAACCAACCATTTTGATGTAAATATAGACTCTTTATTTTTCCTATTTCCCCTCCTTATAGACTTCTCAGCACTTTCTCACAAAATTCTGCCCCATTCTGCACCATCCTCATAATGGTGCCTATACTTGAGGTCATTGCTGCAGCCATGGTGTGAATTCATGTCCGGGAGGTCTTCATATTTTTCACTGCCCTTCAACTTTACCAAGGCTGATGTCTTTCTCCAATTACTAGTCTCTCCAGAAAATATGTCCAAAGTATGTAAGACAAATTCTTGCCATTCTTGCCTAGAAGGAGCCCTCTGGTCATACTTCTTCAAAGACAGTCCATGTCATTTGAATATTGTTCTCCAGCATCTCCATTCAAGTGCACCGATACTTCTTCAATGTTCAACTTTCACATGCATATGAGAAAATTAAAAATACTATGACTAAGGTCAGTCACAACTTAGTCCTCAAAGCAACACAGTTGGTTTTCAAGACTCTAAAGAGGTCTTGTATAGAATCGCCTAATGCAATACACCTTTTGATCTCGGGACTGGGGATTCCACAACAACAACACCTGGACAGCTTCAACCTTTTCTCCATCTATCGTGATATAAATTATTGACCCAGTTGTGAGAATTTTAGTCTTCTTTCCATTGCCTTCCAGTGCACACTGGAGGTTGCAAGCCCAAAATGTCATGAGCACGTGCTTCAAATCCTCCTCACTTTCAATAAGCAAAGTTGCGTCATCTGCATAGCACAAGTTGTTAATAAACCTTTCTCTAATCCTGATGCCTCATTCTTCTTTAGATAAACCAGCTTCCCTGTTCCTTTTTGCAGCATATGAATTGAATAAATATGGAAAAAAGTTACAATCCTGTCAAACATCTTGATTTTGAACCATGTAGTATTCCCTTGTTCCATTCCCACACTCTCTTGATCCCTGTACGAGTTCCACATAAGCATAAGAAAGTGTTTTGAATTTCCATTCTTTCCAAGGTTATTCATAGCATGTCATAATCCACAGAATTGAATGTTCTTCCCTGTTCAATAAAACACAAATAAACTTCTTTTTAGTATTCTCTGCTTCGAACTAAGGTTCAACTAACATCAGCAATGATACTCTTTGTTCCATTTACCCTCTGACTCTGAACTGAAACCCTGGTACTTCAATATCAATGTTCTGCTGCAACCATTTTTCAATGATCTTAAGCAAAAAAAAAGCATTCTGGAAGATGTGATCTGAATGGTGGGCAAGCATAGCTTTTATACTTTGTGCACACCAGGAAGTGAGCAAGGTTACAGATGCAGAATAGATGATGGTTTCTAGTGCAAAAACTGTCATTGTGAAAGGGGGAAGGAAGTCAGAGAAAAATGGGTTCAGGTAATGAGGACATACTTGAGGTGATCAGTGAGCTAACAAATCCGTAGACACAAAATATGTGTATAAAAATCTTTCTATACAAGAGCAATTGAATATTGAGAAAACATCCCATCTCAGTCTAGGTCAAGTCCATAAGTCCAATTCTAGTCCATTTGTGCCACAGGAATTTGTAACACTCTCTTCAGGCTTATAAAATACATGCAATGACCCCGGATGCAGGAAAATCACAGGATACTTGGTGCAAAATCAATGATAGAAGCATTTCAGCACTGGCAAGGGTCTCCATGTGGCTCCTCCTGTTCCCAGGGCTGCATCAGCATAGTTCCATGTGGCTTCTCCTAAGGGATGTCTCGCGGGAAGTGATCAAAGAGAGTCTCTCCTCCCTGTTAGGAGGCAATCCAAGAGCTTCCAGAATTCTCAAGAGAAGGCCATGCCCACACAGAGCCCTCATTGTCTATGACCCGATTCACAGATTAGACTTCACCGCTTCACTCTTAATCCTCTCAAATCCCAAACTGACACCAGATTACTTAACTACCACACAGGGTTTATTTTTCTGACTACCAAAAATTCTGCATTAGAATTTTCTTTACAATACTAGTGACATATTTCTGTAGTTTGAGCATTCTGTTGCGTCACCTTTCTTTCAAATACACACAAATATGATTCCTTCCAGTCAATTGGCCAAGAAGCTGTCTTCCCGATTTGCTGACATAGAGGAGTGAGCGTACCCAGTGCTTCATCAATTCTGGGAGGCTTGTTTTGAGATGATGCCGTCACTGTAGCGGGGCAATCTTCCTTTAGCATCCTTGCTTTTACTGATGTGTTACATCCTGAAATGATGGGATGTGGACTAGTTCATTTTGGTACAATTGTGCTGTGCATTCTTTCCCTGTTCTTTGAATTCTTCCTGCATTATTCACTATTTTGTCCATAGACTCTTCCAATATTACAATGTGAGGAAAATCCTAATGGGTGATTTTGAACCCTAGAAAACATAACCCAATGAACTGACTGCCTCACCTCATGACTTCCTCATTCCTCCAGCGCACCCATCCCCAGACCCCACTTCTTCCTTTACTAGCAGTCATGCCTGCACTATAAATCCCAGCCCTTTCTACTTCTACAACCCTGCTCATTTCCTGGTGTAGACAAGTGTAAAAAGCTATGTTCGCATGCAATTCAGAGTACAGACCTTCTAGAATGATTTTTCTTCTGGGTCACCACCGAACAAAATTTTCCTCTTTCAAGTTCTCCAAGGCTTTGCTGTCATAAAAAAATCAAGGCTTGAAGGTTTTTCTTGAGTTCTTTCAGTTTAAGAAACAGCTGAGCTTGCTCTTCTCTTTTGGTTTTCTAAGACTTATCACATTTCTTTATAATGTTTGCCTTTGTCTTTTCAAGCTGCCCTTTGAAATGATCTATTTGGCCCTTCGACCCCATCGTTTCTTTCACTTGCTTTAGCTACTGTAGATTCAGTAGCAAATTTTAGAATCTCATCTAATATTCAATTAGATTTTTTTCATTTCTGTGCTTTTATTCTGTCCTATTGCTTTATTTTTTATATGTAAAGATAATTTCATTGGGGGTTTATACAACTCTTATTGCAACACACAAATACATTCATTGTGCCAAGTACATTTGTACATTTGTGCCATCATCATTCTCAAACCTTTTCTTTTTACTTGGGCCCTTGATATCAGCTCCTCATTTTCCCCTCCCTGTCCCACCCTCACTCCCTTATGAACCTTTGATAATTTATAAATTATTATTTTTCCATGCCTCACACTGTAGAAATCATATATATTATAGATGTGGTAATATATAACACTTAGGAAATAATATTGGTGTCCCAAAGAGATGGTACTGGTAGAACTTTTTTTTAATAATCATTTTATTTGGGGCTCATAAAACTCCCAACATTATCAATACATACATCAATTGTATGCATACCACATTTGCACACCTGTTGCCATCATCACCTCTGAAACATCCTCCCTCCACTTTGGCTCCCAGTATCATCTTCCCATATTTCCATATTTCCCCTCCCTCCCCATGAACCCTTAATAATTTACACATTGTTATTACTTGTTCTTATTGTACTCTGTCTGATGTGTCTCTTCACCCATTTCCTCACTGTCCATACTCCATAGAGGTCATATACAAATCCCTGCAGTTGTTTACCCCTTTCCACTCCACCCTCCCTTCACACTCCCCTTATCCCTAGACACACCACTGATCCTGAAGGGATCATCTATCCTGAATTCCTCCTTTCCAGCTCCAGTGTACACCCCCTGGTCTAGTTGAATTTGTAAGGCAGAATTGGGATCGTGAGAGTGGGTGGGAGGAACCATTTGAGAACTAGAGGAAAATTGCATACCTCATTGCATACCACACTGTACCTTGACTGGCTCCTTTCCTCCCTGCAAGCAGATGTGAGTGGATGTCATTTTACCTATTGCTGGGCTTTGGGTCCTCAATCAGTACTCCCCCTCCTTTACAATTACATAATTTTAGTTCTTTGATACCTGACACCAGATCCCTTTGATACCTCGTAGTCATACAGGCTGGTGTGCTTCTTCTATGTGGGCTTTATTGTTTCTGAGCTAGATGGCCACTTTTGCTTTCTTAATGTGGGATGTTCTGGAGAAGTTTTTAAAATTCAGGTGGGACATACTGAAGACTATATTTTAGCTCTCATGGACATCTTCTAATTTTCTTCAGCTTCAGCCTAAATTTACATTTGAGCAATTGATGGTCTGCTTCACAGTCAGTTCCTGGATTTAATTTAACTACTAATATTTAACTCACCCCTTGTTTCTTCCCATGGATACAGTCTGTTTGATTTCTGGGTATTCTATCTAGAAAAGTTCTTATATATTTGTTTGCTTTGTTTTTCTAACAATTTTATTACCACTTCATCCACTTGTCATACAATTCAGTAGTTCAATTCCACACGTTCACACCCAACAAATTTGGTGGCACATCATGGGTACTCAAAATATTTTTGAATGTCTGAATGAATTATTCCAATTGTGACTATGAAGCTTAATATTTCCCTAGATATTGATTTTTTATTAAATAATTTTATTAGAGGCTCATACAACTCTTATCACAATCCACATATATATCCATTGTGTCAAGCACTTTTGTACATTTGTTTGTCTCATCGCTCTCAAAACACTTATTTTCTGTTTGACCCTTGGAATCTGATCCTCATTTCCCCCCTTCCCTCTCTGGCGCCCTTCCCCATTTACCCTTGATAATCTACAAATCATTACCATTTTATCATATCTTACACCATCCGACTTCTCCCTTCACCCACTTCTCTGCTGTCCTCATAATTTTTTTTAAGAAAGATATTTGTAATGAAGAAATTGTTGCTCTTACAAAATTTTACTATTTGAGCTGCAGCTTCATTTCTGTCATCCAATCCATATTTTTCACCTACTCTTTCTACTTCTTTGTTTCCACTCTCACATCCTTACTGACAGTAATTAGCAATGTACCTTGGTTTCATGTTTGATGAATCTCAGACTGAGGTAAATGGTAAAACTTCAATTTGTTCATCACTTGATTTATTAGTTGATGTGTCAATTTGAATAATAATTGTATTAACTGGTGTGTGTATAAATATCCCATCACATATATCTTTGGAATTCAAGATAGAGAAACTCATGAATGGAAGGAGACCATTGTCATTTATAATGCTAGAAGATTATTTTTATAAATATTTTATAAATTATTTTTGTTCAGGAACTCCAGTGACACAGAGGAGTAAGTGTTGGGCCAATACCTGAAATATTACCAACCCCCCTTGAGGAACATGAGATCATCTACTTCTCTAAAGATTTATAGTCTCAGAAATTTCATAGAACACTTTTATCATAACTCTATTTTCTCCACATTGCTTTATCATATTATTGTGATATTAATTATACCATCAAAAGACCACCATTCCAGATAAGATGAAGCATAAGACTGGAAGTCTTATAAGTATTGACTTGGGTGAAAAGGAAGCTGAAAAAGAGGGAGAAGAGAAATCAGGGGAGGAGTGGAATAGAATATTGTGTGTGCTGGGGGCAGGGATGGGGGTAGGGGGGCAAGACGGGGAGTGATGAGTGGTTTAAACTGTTGAAAGCAGAATTGATGATCCGAGATGTAAGCCCCTACCTTATTCATTTTTTAAAACCCATTTAAACATCTAACTGTTAAGTAGCTAGCTTAAAGAGAGAGGAATTGTCCCTCACGTGCATGCATAGAGGAGGTTGGAAAGAAATCAGGCAATCATTGAACACCTATGAAGACCCCAGACTGGGCATGTGCAGACACAAGCCCCTGAGATGGTGACAAAACCAATTATCTTGGAAAAAATCCGCTTAGGTACATCACACAGATGGGTCTAACTCAGCCATGATGTGGTCAATCAATACCATCCAACACGTATTCTTACTGTGGGAAGACCTCGCTCTCTTTTACCCTGCTTTCGTCTTGTGACAGGTCAGAGGGTGGGGGCTTCCATGCACCACCAGGGCATGGCCCTTAGTGCCTGCTCAGGGCCCACATATGTTTGGGCTCAGAGGCTCTTGCTCTCTTGGCCTCTCACCCTCCTGCCCGTAGCTTGCCCTCCTTTACCCTGCTCCTGGTCAGCAGACACAGGAGGGTGAGGGTCTTCTCCGACACAGGTTTACATGCACTCACTACAGGCCTACACCGGGCCCACAAAACCTGAAATGAGGAAAGCTCCCAATAGAGGACCTGCCTATAGCAAAAAAGGCAGCCTAGGGGGAGGGGCCCAGCATTTACAGAATATAAGATCCACCTTTACATTTTAAATGGCTTTTTAGAGCAGTAGCTAAGGACCCTATGGATTTCAAGCGCAAATTATCCCTCTTCACTAGGATTACTCTTTCTGTTCAAACCTTTTCTGGATGTCGTCTGACGATGCCCCTGAAATCTTCCTTGAGAGTGAGGCATGAATCCAGGCTTCAGACCCTGAGCCTCCTCTTGGAAATAATAGAAAACAGATTTTGAGCTTAGATTCTGTATTCTTTCACTCTTTAACTTCTTCATTTAGCTATTCTAAGTTAACTATCATTTAAGTGGAGAGAGAAAAAGTAGCCTTCATTAGCGCCTACTTAATCCAAGGCCTGACAATGATTGTTAGTGGAGCACTTGTTGTTCTTCAAATTGTGTTTAAATTATGCAGCGATTTTCTTATGCAAAATGTAAAATGCACATGTGTAAAATGTACACTACAATATACCATTTGGAGTTACTTTAGCTCCTTAGTTAATCCCTTAGTTGCATCCAAAGAGCAATAAACAGTAGGGAAACTCTCAAACTGCAGTTACTGACGAGAGGTTTTAATAGGCTGCTGATTTGTTCAGAGACTAGCCATTGCTTGGAAGTAGGTATATTTTTTCTATGATTTTCAGAAACTCCATCCTAAAACAGTGTCATTTAAATACTAGTCATGTTTGTTGTTACCTTAATAGAGTAATTCAATATAGCCTTTGCTAACTAGCAAAAACCATGCACTAGGCAGTAATTCTCAAAGGATAGACACTTCAGCTGGGAAAGTTTTAAATGTGTAGGGGAGTTTTTCATTGTCCATGCCTGTGGTAACATTTGAGTGTTTAATAAGGATTGGCTAAGAATATCAAAGAATTCAGCATAAGAAAGACATCTTGTTAGGTAGTAAGACAGGGACAGGAGGGGTTTTCTCTCCCATGCCAGTGCACAGGCCCCCTACAAGTGGTTGGGAAAGAAAAATCAGGCAAGTATTAGCCAACCATTAACTGGGCATGCCCCTATTCAGCTCTCCCCCTCCTCCCCACTAGGTGGGCATTACACATGGGCAGTCCAAACAAGACCCAGGCTCATGATCCCACCCAAGTGGGCTTAATTCAGACAATGGGGTCCACCAATACCTGCCAGACAGAAGTTTAAAATACCCTGACATCAGCAGGACTGGCCTCTTTGACTCATGGTCTATGGCAGGGTGGAGAGGATTCCCCCCTTTCTTTTTACTCCCCTCCAGCAATTGGCCATGCAGCTCGCTCTCTGGCATCAGGCCACCACGTGTGGGTGTATAGGCCCACAAGGTTGCCTGTTTGTAGTTCGGGGCCCCTTTGGGGCCCCAGGGCAGCTCCACATTGTTTGGCACGTTTCCATGAAATAGCACTTACTCTTTTGCTGTTCTAAAAGTGGAAGCTTCTCCTGTACTTCATAAAAACTCACCTGGATTACAAACCAGGCTTCAGCATGAATTCTTTCTCATGCAAAGCCATGAACTTATGTATCATCCACCTGAGAAGCTTAACAATCCCTCCCCGAATGAAAGTATAGCTTCCTTTAATAAAAATGAGAAATGGAATAGAAATCTTGTAAAAAATGGTCTTATGAACCAGCGGATAAAGGAGACGTGGACATCAGAGTCTAGTAAGCCAAATTTACTGGAAACCTGTCCAGGGACTGTCCCCACTCCGTGCAAGGCAGGAGAGCAGCCGAGAGTTTCCTCAGGCTGAGATTTTTATACTCAATGACTGGCCCTTCACCACCGAGCAAAACCAAGTAGATTAACAGAAGCCGGAGATTTGCAGTTAGCCATTCTTACTGTTATCTCTGCAGAAACAATGAAAAAACTTACCTTCCTATGCAAGCATACCCTTCCACCGAGGAAATTCCATTACACTTAGAACAGTAACTTGCCCTACAATCTTCAACAATGGGTCTAAACCTGTACTCAATAATTTTCCACTTCCACAATGGCAATAACCATCACATTTGAAAAAAAATCAGAATTCATTATAGAACTTTCAGTTCCTGTCATTACTTCAGATGAATTTGTTAGGTAGCCAGGATAGGAACTAAGGGGTGTTAGTTCCCCAATGCTTGCACAGGGCCTTGGCAGAGGGATTCGAAAGAAATTAGGCACCCATTAGACAGCTATGGACAGTTCTAAACCAAGCATGCCCCCTAGTTTGGTCAATTCCCTCAACCACACCTCTCCTAGCTAGTGGGGCAGGAGGAGATAAGAGCACGGGGAGCTGGGAGTAGGAGGTGCCACCCTGCATGTCCTCTTGGCCCCAGGGATCCCCTAGTGCTGCCAGCATGTTTTCATGCTCCTCTTTCTGAGTACATACTTTCTACGTGGTTTTTCAGCATGGTTTCCATGCAGCCTTGTACGCATTCATAAAATGGCATGTGCTTTCGAGAGAGAAACCTGAAACTTCCCTTTGTCTCATAAACGTCGCTTGGATTACAAACATACTTCTGTCATGTGAATTCGTTAAGTTCTGTGAAGCAAGAATCGAAATACCTGAACGCAGAAATCTAACAAGTCCAGTTCAACTGACATCATGATGACAATGTCATGAGAGACTCTGAGAGAGAGCCATGTAACCAAGCCACCCGCAGAGATCAGCCCCTCAGAAAAGGTGGGAAAATAAAATTTATTTTTCAGTATGCTAAATTTTAAGAGAGCATTTTATGCACCAATATACTTGATAAGTATGAAGCTCAGTTCCCAGAAAAACTAGCAAGCTCCAAATCTATGTAGTTTGTTATGGTCCAGAGATAAGTTGTGCTCGCGCGCACACACATCAGCAAGTGTTAAGCACAAGTTTATTAAAGCATAGAGGATTCCCCCCTTTCTTTTTACTCCCTCTCACTAAGATCACATGCAAAGGCAGAGCGGGTCCCCACTCAGGAGGGAGAGGATGTTGTCTAGGGAAAGACTTTTAGTTTTTATATGGCACTTTCATAGGGAAGGTGGTTGCTGCTCTGCAGATAGTCAAGCAACTTTTTAGTTACATAGTTACTCAGTTCATCCTTGGGTTCTCACACCTGGCTTCTTTCTGAAGTTCCTGGGCTGCAGTTTTGAGTCAGCTGGTCTCAGAATCATCTTCAAGTACATTTTCCTGCCAGAGTGTTACTGGGACCTGGCTTGGGGGTAAAGGTGTTGACCAAGCCAATTCCCACAGAGTCCTTTTTTCCTCTCTTGTTTACAGACTCCTTAGTTTTGCACACTTCAGATGTCTCTTTTCTGTCCCTGTCAATAAAGTCCCTGTAGCAGTTATATAATCTCCTGTCAACTTGAGTGAAGGGGTGGAGACTAGCCTGTCAATCAGATCATAAACAAGAATGCCTCTGTGTGGGCATGGCCTTTTCCTTAGGGTTTTGGAACTAAGTGGATCACAGTTTCATCATGATTCTTTAGCAGTGCAGAGCATTCCATCCATTGTGTGTAGGTACCAAAATTTATTTACCCATTCTTCCGCCGATGTGCATTTAGGTTGCTTCTGTCTTTCTGATACTGTAAATAGTGCTGCAATGAACATTGGTGTGCTTAAAACTCTTTCTTAAACACAGAGGAGTGTATCTGGATTTGTTTCTCTACTAAACCTTGACTAACAGAGTCCATACGTGAATCATAAATGAGGATTCTGAATCACTAATCAAAGTTTTCAGTATGGTGTATGAAGACTGTTTTTTTTCCTTCTGAAGTAATGATTATTGATTTGTTTTATCAACAGATATTTATGTGTTAATAAATTAGAATTAGATGACCTATTAGAATTATGACTAGGTTTTAGCACTGAGACTTTCTAAAAATTAACCCTGAAATTCCTGTATCTTTGGAAACCACCAGGAGAGTTGATGGCTCTTATTAGAATGAACCAAAAGTTATAGCCATTTCCTTGATTGTCAGAATACACCAGTACCTAGAAGAACCCAGCAAATCATTGGTGATTAATAAATATTTTCAATGAAGAATTATGAAATAATACTTCATGGAGTCTTTAATCATACCTCACTCAATGTAGTGAGAAGATGAAAATAATGCTCTGCTTGAATGGTAGAGTGAACACCTAATTTTTAAAAAAACTAAATAATTTTAATTGGGGCTTTTACAGTTCTTTTAACAATACATACATCAATTTTATCAAGAACATTTGTACATATGTTGCCATCATCATTTCCAAAACATTTTCTTTCTACTTAAACCCTTGGTATCAGCTTATCTTTTGCCCCCTTCCTCCTCTACCCTCCCACCCTCATGAACCTTAGATAATTTGCAAGTTATTTTTATTTCATATTTTACACCATCTGCTGTCTCCCTTCATGAACGGCTAAATTTTGATTTAAATGGGTGTTAGTAGAGGAGTCCTCACATGGAGTTTAAAACCAGTTTCCCGCTTTAATTGTACAGGACATTGTAGGCCATGGTAATAAAAAGATTTCACTTTACACTACTTATGAAGGGAAATAAAAGTTGTGGAAGCATAAAGTGATAAAATTCATGTTTTTAAAGGGTACTCTTACTGCTCTATGAAAATGGACTGTCATTGGCCAATATTGTGTAATATTAGCAAGTATTGTACTATTTAGCAAGTATGTGAACTATTTAGAAGTACATAAACCAAGTATAGTTAGAAAATAGAATCAGTTCATATCAAACCATTATCAGCAGAAGAAAGTATATAGCCATGCTGCATTAATAGTGAAGACCATTAATGTAATACAATCTAAAAGTACGACACTATAAGTAATTGAAGTTTTAAAGGACTGCTTCCATGGGAGAAGTGGAAATTGAGTTGATGCTTGATAAATAGGCTAAAAAAAGAAAGAAATGGATCAGATTCCTGTCAGAAGAAGCAATATTGATGAAATCTGGTGACGGCATATTTTCAGGAAATGTAAAAATGGATATTTATTTATCCAAACACTGCATATACATTCAATGGAATATTATGCATTTCTAAACAGCAATGATGAAACAATCAAACATTCCATGACATGGATGAATTTGGAAGACATTTTGCTCACAAAGGAGGCACAGTACGCTTTCAAAATACATAATCAAATCATAACTCTTTCAATACCATAAAGACAAATACTGTATGAGGCCATCAAAGAAAAGGTTAAAAGAAAAAGGATTGCATACCAGAAGACACAGACTTTGGTGATTATGGGGGTATGGAGGAGTGGGATAAGGGAGGGAAGTAAACAAATAAATAATATATATATGTATATGATAATAAATAAATAATATATATCTATTAAAGGCACACAGATAAACATGGAGAGTGTGGGAAGGAGAGTAGAGACCCTTGTCTGACCTCTTATGACTTTCCCTATTTCCACCAGGGAGGATTCACAGGACACCACTGACGGGTGGGGGGGAGGGTGCGAAGGGGTGTTCTTCATTAAAAATTTGGTCTATATGGAGCAACAAAAATATTCATAGAACAAAAATAGTACTGTAATATATCTATTTTAATTTGAAAATTCATCAGGACGTTGGTAAATTGTTAAAAAGCAGGACTTCTGGTCGCTTTACAAATGGTCCACCCTCCTTTACTTTTTCTGACACTGACTGTCAATGGCCACATGGAACTCACAAACTATACTCACAAGTAAGGGGGTTTATGAGGGGAGTCAATAGGTAATCACAAGCCAGGATCAGCTAGCAAGAAGGATAGATAATTTCCTCTCTGTCTTCAGTCTCTCAGCCGCATGGTCCCTTGGCCTTTATCTCTCTAGCCAGAAAGGTAGCCTGCTTGTTGTTCAGGCTTACATTTCCATAGCCTCAGGCAGAACAACGAGAACACACCCCATAATCTTGGTGCTGCTTCTCTGACTCTCCATGCCCAAACCATCGATGCATCTGGTCTCTGCCTCCACCGCTTCGAACAGAGATCTTGAATATGTTCTTCCAAGATCCTAAGGGTTTCTCTCTCTGCCACTGCTTCAAAGGTGGCTCATCATTATAGGCAGGGGCTGATAATAAAACCTAACTGAACCCCTGTATTAGTGTTATACCCATCCTATTTGCACAATCACACCCAATCACTTGGTAGGATTTACAGAGCCTCGGATAGAAGAGCCTTATTAAGATATGCCAATCCACCACACCACACATGGGATAAAAAGGTGGAGGTGGGGTGGAATAGAATTGCTTGATTAAGTCAAAAGATGATTTTGAGTGCAGGGGTTTTAGGATAATTAGGTCATTTGGGTGATGTTGTTCAGGCAAAAGTTTGAAATAGAAAAATAAGTTGCCACTTTTTTTTTTCTCTATTAATATTATGGAATGTGTTTCCAACTAAAAAGTTATATGCAGTTAAGGATAGCAAAGTAGGGAGAGTACTTAAACCTTATCCTCTATTTGCATTGATATTGAGATGTTTACAACACTGATTCTCTCCACTTGATCTGTAGGGCAAGAGCAAAGCAGGAAACCATTGTAAATTTCCATGAAAACTCAAGAGTCCTTGTGAGAGAATACTGGAACTACAGAACAACTTCACCGGTGAGATACTCAACACAGTGGATTGGATTGAAGTGAAAACTGAACAGTAGTCAGCAGACAGTGACTCTCTGAGAGAATTTTTGTGATATTTTATTCCATTTAAAATGGACTATAAAGAACAACTTTATTGTACTGTTGAATCTCCTATCATTTCTCATTTCCTAATTAGATTTTTTATGCTATCTTTAGCTGAACGAGGTAAATAGCAAATAATGAAATTTGAAAACTTACACAAGAAGGACCTCTCTTGTAATGTGGAAAAGTCAACTCCTTAAAAGAAAGTAGAAAGGAAATGATAGGTATTCATTTAGTAACCTTCTTGAAGGGAAAATAGCTTTCACTCAAGCCTCTTATTATCTAATAGTGATTCATGAACAAGGTCAGAGGACTTTTTTCAACTACAGATAGGATCCCTTCACTCTTCCATTTCAGAGTGAAAATTTAAAAAATATCCATTTAATAAGAAAAGAAATTGTTAGGTAGCAGATTAGGAGCTGTTCCTCTGCATGCCTAGGCATCCCCTACAGGAAGTTGGAAGCCGATAAAAAAATCCCAAAGGATATGAGCAAATTCAGGCACTGGAGCCATGAAGACAGTACACCTGGGAGGGCCCAATCTGGATCAGGTGGGCTTAATTCAGCCAATGGGATCAACCAGCACTGTGAACCATGCCTCCCAGTGGAAGTCGCTAACAAGGGTGGAACAGGTTGACCACCCTCACTTTTCCAGCTGTTACTCTGAAGTACCCCCCTGCTCCCTACTGGGTCTGCCTGACTGGACCATGGCCTCTCTCCACCCCATCCCCACCCTCAGACTGTAAGGTGACTGACTGTGCAGTGCCATGAGGGTCCGTCTGTTAAGTGGCCTGTGATGCCCAAAACTGGTCCAATCCTTTATAAAAACCCACTGGGTTCACAAACCAGGTTTTCTTGTGAAATTCTCTTTCCTGCAAAATTAACGAGCAAGGTACTTGTTCCTGACAGTAGGTTTAAAAGTTTTTAAAAGTTTATTTTTAAGTAAAATCTTATCCTTTTTAAACCCAAGATATTATCAAACCTGTATCTAGCAAATACCCTTTAAAAATAATTTCATCGGGAGCTCGTATAGCTCTTATCTCAATCCATTATGCCAACCACAATTGTACATATGTTGCCATTATCATTTTCAAAACAGTTTATTTCTACTTGAACCTTTGGTATCAGCTCCTCACTTCCCTTCTCCCTCCCTCATTAACTCTTAATAAGTTATAAATTATTATTGTTTGACGTCTTACACTGCTATCTCGCTTCACCCACTATTCTGTTGTCTGTCCTGAAAACTTCCTAAAATTCTCTATAATTGCCATTATATTATATTATATGATGGATAAAGCCTGGCAAAAAGTATTTTAATAATAGGCCACAAATTGAATATTCTTTGTTTTTCAAGAAATTTAAACAGGAAGTTTATTTAAACAAGATACTTGCCTTGAATGGTAAACTATGTATGCTTCATTTCTTTGAGAGTAATTTACCCTTACTTAAAGATATATTTTCCTACATGTAACAGCTATATATACAAATGTCCTAAACTTGGGCTGTAAAAAAAAGTCCTAAAATGTTCTTACTTTTACAATGATAAATTAAAATTACTAATATTCTCCAATCAAGCAAGGTAGACAAGATTTTTTTTGTTGTATTATTGATTTTGTTAAACATTGTGAGCAAAATAACTTGCTGGACTATGAAGTCAAGAGTTGAATGAGCATGTCACTAATGCAGACCCAGTATTTTCCCCATCCCGTCTCAACTGAATGTCGATCGAAACATACCATTGGCCATTTAGAAATAAATAAGTAAAGGTAAAAATGCTTATTCGTGTGCATCAGTTACATGATGTACAATAAAGGATCAGGGAAGGTGTGGTGGTCATGTACTTAATGAAAAGTGACCCGACATCCGCTTTTTGACAACTTATCAATGTCCTGCATTGTTTTAAATTAAAATAAATATTTTGTAATACTATGTTTGCATTCTATGAAAATTTTTGTTGCTCCATATAGACCAAATTTTTAATCAAGAACCCAATCCCCCACCCACCCTCGTCAATGGTGATCCGCTTGAAATCTGGTCACTTTCAATTTCATGTTTGGCAGTGTAAGGGTGGAGTCTAGTTTACCAATCTGGAGATAGCCAGTGAGGCCTCTTTGTGGGCATGGCTTTCTCCTGAGAATTCTGGGAAGTCTCACGGTATTTCCCAATTGGAGGACAGAGACGTGATTCAGTCTCTTGGAATTGCTCTACCGACAAAACAAGTTGGTGGCATGCTGACAGATGCTGAGTCCTGGAACCTGGAAGAGCCAGCGGAGAAGCCACATGGGCGTGTCCTGATGGAACCAGACCTCTGGGGCCAGAGAAGCCACACACAGAGAGAGAGAACCCTGCCAGTTCTGAGATGCTTCTACCACCAATGGATACTGCTGATGAACCCCGAACCCTGGAAACTAGGAGCCATGGGAAGAACCCTGCCAGGGCTGGGATGCTTCTACTGCTGCTGGATACACAAGACTCTGCACCCACTGGCCTGTGATTGTCCTGGTGTGGTTATACCTGCTTTGTAAGTCGGAAGGAGACTTCATAAACTGGTATCAGACATATGAGCTAATATCAAACTTATGACATTGGACTGGACTGGGTTGGGGTGCTTTCTCAATGTTCCATTTCTCTTGTACCTTTCCCTTAATCCATATGCTTGTTTATGAATTTGTTTCTCTAGTCTATGCAGAATAACAGAAGGAGAAAATGAAAGAGAAAACCACATTATGGTTGTCAGGATGTAGTGCAATCAAAGTATGGTTTTCTAACTGTGAATGGGTTCTTGGTCAGTAGGAAAAGCCTTCTGGAAGGAAGAAGCAGGCTTTCTGTTAGAAGACGCCTCCTTCTGCTGCTGGGATACCTCCATTGTCTCTGCAGCCTCCCTTTCCACCTGCCAGGTGTGTCTATTTCATTGACTGGCTGTCTGTCAAATCAGAATCTAATCTGCCTCATTGAAAATTCCTGTCATTCACAATAGGTTTTCATTAGTTTACTGAGTGGCGTAGGCCTCTTAATCTTAAATTGCACCACAGAACCGGTCTGCCTCTCCACCTTCAAATGAATATGATTGTTGTTCTCAGTCTTGGGTTTCTCATTGGTACCAGGTCTGCACTGAATAAGCCTGAATATTATTCTCAAATAAAGAAAAAAATCTCCTTAAATTTTTAGACTTTCAATATGAGGTTATGTGAATAGGACTTAGGGAGTCCTTATGTAAATTTTAGTCATTCTATACTTGGTGACAGAGTGGGGAATTGGTTACATCCATATCCTGTCTCCACTCCATGGACAATTCTAGTTTTACTATCTTGCCTTCAAAGTGAAATCTTCCTGGGATAGTCTGTATTACCAGGTGGCTACAATAGGCAACTGTCCCATTGGGTGTAACAACATCACTATTTCATTTCAGGGTATAAATGGGTGAGAGTAGTTCAATGTGTTACCTTTTATCTGAACTAGTCATTCCTAGAGACCAAGGAATGTATGAAGATGATTTCATTTTATTTGTGCTGTTTGATAAAGACCTACTTTAATCTATGTGAGATGCATTTTGTCCTTGAGTCCACATAAATATCACTAATAGTGACTGGGCTCTCTTGTTCTCAGATTTCAGCTCCACAAAGGAGAATTTGTATTAATGTTTGGGGACTCACAGCATCAGAAAAGATTCACTTGACTTGAGGCATGATTAACTGATCACATGGGATGGATCAATTGAATTTCTAAACATGTAAGGCCACAGAGCTTATTTTTATTTATTCTTTAATGAGAACATCTATTTGGAAAAAGTGACACAATCTCTAAAAGAAAGAAAATTCTGAGTTTGTAACTTCTCCAGACCTTTCCCTATGCTCCTCTTCATTTGTCTCCTTTGGGTCATAATAATCCTACTGTTATATTCTCTGTCAATTCTATGTCATTCCAGAGAATTATCTGACCCAAAGGGCAGTCGAAGGCAGCAGTTCAGGAAGCTGGCATGCTCTGTGGACTTTCCAGTTTGTGGCTGGCACCTTGAAGAGGTTGGGGCAAATAAACCCTGAATTTGTGGTCAATAGATCGGAAGATTGAGGTGTCGTGTGTACTCTCTAAACTTGCAGGTACCCTCTGCTGACTGTGAGTAAGAAGAATAGTGTCCTCTGAACTTCTAAAGTCTGGCTGAAACTCTGAAAGATTAGGGTGAGGGGGGGTGGCTGAAATGGTGACTGGCCATAAAGCTGAAGAAAAACAATGTAAGGTCTGAATCTATTGGTACATTTTGTGAATTGCATTCATACTGGTCCTCAATCTGCCAGTACTAGCACATATTGATACGCTTAATACAATGGCACCCTCAATATTTTGGCCTAGCTTATGGAAACTTGCATGTATCACCATTAAAGATATTGTGGGAAAAGATATAATCACATAAAAATCATTTACATTTGCATTTACATTACATTACAGATAATAATAGGTAATAAGTTGAGAAAGACATAGCAGATGTGCTTTCAGATTTCAATAGGGTATGTTAGTTGCCACATAGGGTGATATTTGTGCCTTGAAATCCACTTATTCAACTATGATAAGAGAAAAACACAGGTATAGCAGCATAGGCAGTTAATAAATAAATCAGTGTCAAGTGTTTGCTACACAAAGGCATCCTCAGCTGCAATGAACTTCACAATAACAACCATAATCTCTGCATTTACTTATTCCTTAAGTTTAGAGACAATGAAGAAATATTTTCCACCAGATCAGCGGCTCTCAACCTGTGGGTTGCGACTCCTTTGGGTGTCAGATGACCCTTTCATAAGGATTGCTCGATTCATAGCAGTAGCAAATTACAGCTATAAAGTAGCAATGAAAATAATTTTATGGGGGGGGGCTGTCACTCCAACATTAGAAACGGTGTTAAAGGGTTGTGGCATTAGTAAGGTTGACAACCACTGCACCAGATCATTAGGAAATATAGGTCCCTTCTATCTTATTGTTGCAACTATTTCTGGGGAGTTGATTTTATCTACTATATTTTGGGAGAGGGAAAATCAGAATTCACAGGAACCAATTTGTCTTGCGAGTGGAAATTGCCTGGGTCTTGCACACACTATTTCTACTCAGATTCCATTGGCTTGAACTTTGTTTTGTGAATACACCTCGCTCTAGCAATGGCTGGGAATGTAAGCTGTAGCTGAATCATGGCCATTTGAACAGGAAGAACTAATTAGATTGTATGTGTATAGCAATTTGTCTAAAATGGAGTGCTATTTTTTTTGTATTCTAACATGTTTCAATTATCCATAGTCAAAGGGACGTTATTGGAAAAAATAGAGGAAGAAAATACTTTGGGAGACTATTGCGGTACATTTACATGAGTGCAAGAAGACATAGTCTAGTTGGTAAGACTTTTTCCTACCCTTATGGTTTATACTAATTTGTATACTACAGTATTTGTATAATTATTAAGAAGGGGCCAATAACAAAAATTAAGCACTTCCCCATTATCTCAACAATAGTTCAGTGAAGAATACTATGAAGATTCTTCTTTTTGGGGCAGATGAAGCTAATATCATACTATTTTAGTGGTACTTCTTAAACAAGTGCACATCAGCCACGCTAGTCAAAATAGCTTGATACTAGTACAACAAAAGATATCTATACCAATGGAACAAAACTGAGAGACACAGAATTAGAACCATTTACCTATATACAGCTTATCTTGGACAGAGGGCTAAAAGGAATTAAATTGGGAAGGGATAATCTTCTTAGAAAATTATGCTGTCAAAACTGGATATTCATTTGCAGAAAATTTTAAAAGGACCCATTCCTATACAATGTACAAATACTGACTCAACTTAAATCAAAGACCTTAGTGTAACATTTAGAAGTATAAAGGTCATCAGTAAAAAAATTAGAGATGAACTTAGGGGTCCTAGTAATTACACTATCAAACCTAACTTAAGGTGGAAAATAGACAATTATGTGCATCAAAAGATTTTACCTGTGAAGTAATGGGAAAAATCACAGACTTGGAAGAAAATTTTTGTAATGATCTATCAGATAATAAGCTAATTTATGAAATTTATACAAAAAAAATTCCAACAGCTCAACAAGAAAAAGATAAACAATCCAATTAACAGATGAACACCCAGTGTAAACAAATATTTAATCAAAGAAGATATGTAGGTGACCAAGAAATAAGAAAATGCTCCTGATTCTTAGCTTTTTGAGAGATGCAAATGAAAAGGACAATGAGATACCACACATGGTGCAATTGGTAAAACAAAGACAATGTTCTACATCCTACTCTGGTGAGTAATAATTGTGGTCTTAAAACTGATGAGCAGTGGTTTAAGGTTCAAATATTGATCTCATCCTGTCCAGAAAATATGACAGTGAAGAAAATTGAAGGCAAATGGTAACATTTAGTCCAGTAGACTAGTGCATAAAGGGAACATTAGTCAACAGGATGCTGAGAACAGAAGAACTAGATGGTGCCTGCCTACTACTGCCAACTGCTCTGAAAGGGATCACCTATAAAGGTCTTGGATAGAGTGAGAGAAGAAATGTGGAACAATGCTGATACTCACAAAAAAGATCATACTTAATAGTTGGATAAAGACTGTTGAAAATAGGAGAAAATATCCATTACCCACCCTTCAAATATGCTATGGAGGGTAAGAGGATACAGTCCTGTCATACACCTTTCCTGATTAGAAATCATGCAATATTCCTGTGTTCTCTTCACCATTGATAATTCTTGATTGATGTACAAGTGATCACGAGTGCAACGGCATGTTCTGGAATTACCATTCTGATCCAGGTTATCCAAATAATTGAATTACTTTTGGTAGCCAATAAAACATTATTCTCTGCTCTCAGTTAAGATCCATCTGACACCAGCAAGGATATATTTTGTTCAACAATCTCTTCTGAATCTGATCTGGAACTCAGATAGCTCCCTGCCAGTGTATTGCTACA
This sequence comes from Nesogale talazaci, assembly GCA_004026705.1. Taxonomy (NCBI): domain Eukaryota; kingdom Metazoa; phylum Chordata; class Mammalia; order Afrosoricida; family Tenrecidae; genus Nesogale; species Nesogale talazaci. The sequence goes on along the minus strand of PVJH01009670.1, from coordinate 216 downwards.
ACTGCTGTTGGATGATCTTCAGCAACATTTTATTTGCATGTGATATTAATGATAATGCTTTAAAGTGTGAGCCTTCTGTTGGGTCACCTTTCTTTGGATTGGGTACAAATATAGATATCTTCTAGTCAGTTGACCAAGTAACTGCCTTTCAAATGTCCTAGCATAGATGAGTTAGTTCTTCCATTGCCTCATAGGCTTGCTGAAACATTTCAATTG